>SNQJ01S0082681.1:4800-33864 GCA_010110895.2 Picea sitchensis
TAGATATTATTAATTTGAAAAGATAAAAAATGAAACCCATCAATCTATATCAACCATTTTTATAAAATAATTTATTACTAATTTTAATTAAATCTATTACATGTTTATGCTAATCTTCATTTATACCATTACTCCATTGTATCGGCATGATCTCATTGAAATCAAAGCAACGAGGTACTTATCTGCATGATTTGATTAAGATTTAAAAGTTAACACCGAGGTACTTATCTGCATGATTTGATTAAGATTTAAAAGTTAACACCGAGGTACTTACCTCCGGAGCCAAAAAACAAACAACCACACGGAGGCTACGTATTACCATTATACTCCTTTTCTCACACGGCCACCCATGATCCCACGAGGAAGTATCGTCACCCTATTTTTTTCTCTTTCACGCAATCTCAAGGATCCCACCTACAGAAATTTGAACTTGCTTTCAAACAGATGTGTACCCTGTGGTGAGTATTCCCGCCTGTCACGCGGGTGACCCGGGTTTGATCCCCGGTCAATATCCTAACTATTTTGTCAAACCACACAACGTTGATCGATGATTACTCGGAAAATACCAGAGGTATGGGGATCGATACTCCCCATTTCCATCCTAATATGTGTCATGGTGAAATAGACTATTCCATATTAAGGAAAACTGGAGCACTATTAACAAAAAACTGGAGCACTACTAACAATATGTATTATTCCTGGGGTACTCTGTTTATACAGATTTAGATATTCAAATTTTACTATAATATCGAATATTATTATTTTTTAATATTTATTTTAAATAATTAAATTAAATAGTATTTTTTATGAAAAAACTGACAAACTTAGATACTCAAATTTGAATTATAACATAGAATATTTAAACTACCACTAAACATCAAACCATTTAAACTAGGACTAAAGTTAATAATATTATTTTTTAATATTTATCTTAAATAATTAAATTAAATAATATTTTTATGGAAAAACTTTATTTAGATACTTAAATTTGAACTATAATATAGAACATTTAAACTACCACTAAAATTAATATTATTATTTTTTAATATTTTTCTTAAATAATTAAATTAAATAGTATTATTTTTTATGGAAAAACTAAAAAATTGTCATTCCTATGTTTTTATGAGGCATTCCAAGAAATATTAATTTTGATGTGAATATGATTTTTATTTTTATTTTTTTAGATATATATTTATGCAAGTTACTTTGGAAGTTCATATTTCAATATTTATACATCGTTATGATCATGTATTTAAACATTATTATGATCATGTGTTGATAGAGGATGAACACTAATTTTAACTCATTAGTACTCCCAATCAAGGGTACTTTAGTAATGAGTTTGCCTTTACATTAGTTTGTTTTTCACTTTACATATAGTAATGAGTTTTTTTTTCCATTAATTTGTTTTTTATTTTAAATTTGTGTATGAAATCTAATATTTAACTTTAAAAAAAGAAATATATATTTTTTATATAATAAAAATATTTGTTTTTCTCAAATTTGATTTATTTTGAGGGGTTGTTTAACTGTTCTAGGAATCAACATAAATACGCATTAAATCATATTTTTTTGTTATTTAAATTGCATTTATGTTCTAGCAATAGACATAAATATGCATTAAATCATATTTTTTTGTTATTTCAATTACATTTATGAATCAAAAAATGGATTTAGCTTGCTGAAAAAGTTCACGGCCACTTGAATTTTATAAAATTAACCACTCAAATATGTAGTTCCAACTATTTCTTGTCGAATTTTGAGCAAAATTAAACAGGAAATATCACCGAAAAAAAGTGAAAACAGTTAAACTATGACTTTGCAAATATATTTGAACTCTTATTGCAACTTTCATGTCTTTCCATATTTAAAATTAATTATATAATTAATGGACTGTGTTCTAGATGTGGTCGGAGTGAGATCCGTGCCTACTTATTACGTCGTAAGATGTTTTTTTAAGGATGTTTTTGTTATAGAAGCGTATGTTTTGATGTGACTTGTGGAATACCCTCACTCGTCCAAATGCATTCGATGACCCTCATCATGCTCTCTATCGTTATCCTGGAATGTTAGTGATATTACTTACCAGTTTTCATAGTGTTTTCTAAGCGTTCCTTCATCCCCTCATCCTTCATGGATGTTCATGGTGCCATCAAATATTTTTGTACTAGTGAAAAACGACTACCACGTGCTCATTGTGCCACTCAGATCAAATTTTTGAAGGCTTCTAAATCAAAATTTGGGTTTTCAAGGTTGGATTTTGGTTGAAAAAATGAGCTACGACTATGTGATGAAGATCTGATCTGCATACATTCTTTAATTATGATTAGTATATTTCATTCTGGTTAGGCTAGAGAAATGATCATATCTGTATTTCTCCATCACTCTTTGTTTCTATATTTTCCCTTCTCTATTCACTTCTTTAAACTTTGAGTGACTTTCCTTTATAGATAATCCAGACTTTTCTCTGCACAATCTCTTATTTATGTCAACTATTAGTTGTAGAGGGTCAACTATCAGTTGTAGAGGACTCCTTTACACTTGTTTTCTTCTCTACAATGTTGGAAACATGCCAACAAATTTCCTCATGTGGTCACATGCACATGCACATGCGTATGCATGCAATCTTATGAATTTTTCGTGTAACTATGTGATTTATTCATGATCAATCTGTGTAACTGAGTGATAGATGTTATATATATGAGCATACCCATAGAGGTGGAGGACAATGTGAGTCCATGCAAATTCATTGTGTGAGGAGAGGATGGTTGTATGCTTATCAAGGCTATTGTAATTCTCCCATGAATAATAGAAGACCGATAACCATTGTCCGTGGTTTTTTCCCGATGTGGGTTTCCACATAAATCACAGTGTCAACTGTATGATTGATGTGCTTGGTTTTATACGTGTTTGATCTTGATTAGTTTATGCTCTATTATATTTTCTTTTTTTTTCTTTCGTTGCCTAACAAGTGGTATCAAAGCTTAGAGTTGAAGGAGAAGACAGAGAAGGAGAAAATAATCTGTTCGCTGGATTGAAGAGTCAAGCTGAGCCGAGTAAGGTGGAATGGAGATCCAAGGATGGGTTTTATTACATCGTTACGGGTCATCCCTATGGGACGGTGCGACGATAACACGCAAACTTATGAAATTTCCAAAAAATTCGAAATCATCACGGGCTGTACATAGTACATAGTGCGAAATCATTGCAGGATGTACATAGTACACAGTGCGAAAGTTTTACACGATGCGACGATTTGAGAGAAAATTATCGCAGGCTACCCATTAACACACAGTGCGATGATTTCCTAATCGTCGCAGGTGATCTTCATATAGGGTGCAACGATGATCAAAAAAAAAATTAAAGGATAATAAAAGGATTCACATGATATAAGAATTAAAAGGTTTTGTCTCATTTAAAGGTTTTATTTTTTTTGTCTCATTAGGCATGGTAGAACCTTTGTCTCATTGGGTATAAAACGTGGTGGAGGATTATTTAAGTGGTTGGAGGATAAAGTATTTAAAAATGGTTTCTTAAATATATTAAGAGGTGGACTTGTTAAAAAGGGTTTCTTAAATATATTAAAAAGTGGACCTTTTAAAAGGGGTTTTTTAAATATATTAAATATATATTTTGGAATAAATATTTTTCCAATTATATTCTATCATTGTGTCTTTATTATAAGAAGTTTGGTAGTGGTTTTTTGGACGATGTTTTTGGCTAATGGAGAAACTCCATAATTCCAAGTTTGAGATTGAGTGGTAAGAATAAGTTTGCACTATGGAAGCTCAATATACGAGATCTTATTGTGCAACAAGGATTGAAAAAGGCCTTGGATGGAAGGTCAAAGAAACTAGCAAGCATGGCAAACAAGGACTGGGAGGATCTGGATGCAAGGGACCTCAGTACTTTTCACCTGTGTCTAGCAGATGAGGTATTTTTTAACATCACTAAAGAGACTACAACAACAGGTTTGTGGACCAAACAGGAGAGTCTGTATATGAAAAAGAACTTGTCAAACAAAATCTTCTTAAAGAGGCAGTTGTGTAACTTGTAGATGAAAGAAGGTACGAAAATTGTTGATCACTTGAATGTCTTCAATACTTTGATTTCTCAATTAATTGTTATGGAAGTAAAGTTTGATGATGAGGACAAGGCTATTACGCTACTGTGTTTGTTTCCCGAGTCTTGGGATCATATGGTCACAACTATGTGGTTTAAAACAACATATCTCATTGATTATGACATTGTTGTGGGAGCTCACCCATTCCCTCATGTGGAATTGGCTTCTTCTTGACCTACATGGGCACGACTTTCCATGTCAATTATCCTCCTTGGAACCAATTAAACATTTGAATATCCCTACAGATTGGGTAATTCTATTGATTTTCAATCATCATGTGTAGGGTTAACCTTTAGTCTTATTAAAGGTCTAATGAGGGTGACGCTCTAAACAATCGGCTTGCATTTGCATGATCTTCTCTCTCAACTTGACTATATTTTATGAGTTTTGGGTATTTATCTTGATGGGATGAACATTTTTTATTTCCATGAAACTATCTATGTTTCCAAGCCTAAATACTATAACTAAATATTGTTTGATGTCCTTAACTATTGAATTCATGCTTGTATTCAATTTTTTTTTATGTTGATTCTTATGAACTTATCAATTTTGGTTTGCTAGATTTCATTGATACATAGATGCATATTTATGTATATAAATTTTGTTTTCAATAAGGATAGGAGGTATGATTATAGTATGTAACTTCTTCATGATTTCAAAGAATATGAACTGTTAGAAAAACTCATTTATTGTGTTTATAATATTAGGGTTTTAAATGGAATTGGAAAAGGGATAGATCTATAAAAAATCCAAATCAAGTTACTATCTAATAGATCTTTCGCTAACTATATACATTAATTTAGGGATATAGTGCAACTAATTTACATATTTACTTTACAAAGAAATATATATAAAGAGGAAAGAAAAAATTGAGAAGTTTGAACACAATGTAAAAAACTTACTCTTGAGAAATATAGCATTAACAATACCTAAAAGTTTATTGCACATTTTTTTTAAAAAGGGATAAGATATAAAGACAATGAAAAAATGCAAGTAAAACTTTGTATACGAAAAGTAAATGCTCGCATAATTTCCAATTTGTGATAGTTTAAACCAAAAAAATTCTACTACTTTCACTTGCCTATCCACTTTATTCTTTGAAATCAAAACATGTACATGTACATGGACATGCCCAACAATGGTTTCTTGAAAACTTCTTTGTTGATATGGAATTCATGTAAAAAATGATTGATAAGAATGGTATAAATAGACTTCGCTCGGTGGAAAATACCTCATTTGCATGTATCACCTACATAAAGACAATTTAACTTCTAGTAAAGGTTATCAAGTTTTTGTGGCTTGGGTGTATGCATAGGTACTTATAGTTCTGAGTTTCTGACATTTCTAAGTTTCTAGACACAAGGAAGGCTTTGTAATTATGGAATGTGGTTGAAAACAAACAGGTTACAAATAAGAAGTTTGATAACAAGGTGGAGTGGGCCATTGATTTAGCATGGAAGCATGAGAGGTGCGTAAGACAAAATCACCACCTGGACATTATGTTAAAAATAAAAATGCCAAATATTATTTTTCTTAATATAGCATTTAAATTTTTTAAGTTGTTTCATCCGGGTATTTGCGAAGGTGAAAATATGTGAAGTTGTTATAATGTTTTATTGTCTAAATTGATGCAGATATTTAACAAAGGATATATTTAAAAACCCAATAATTCTGTACAATTATCCAAAAGATATCAAGGCAATTTACATGCAAGTCAATGATGATGGAAAGACCGTTGTTGTCGTGGATATACTTGTGCCTAATATATGCTCCTTTCTTCTTTTCAATCAGTGTAACATAAATTGGTTTCTCCAAGGAACCTATTGAAGTTGGTTAATGATAATAAATCTAAGCATATGGATGCAGTCTTATCCTCATTGTTCGGACATAATTTAAAATGGTGTACTCTTCACAAGTTGGAGAATTCATGAGGGTTATAATTTTAATCATCTAATTAGGCCTTGTTCATGTGCATGGACATGCCCAAATTTAGGCATGTCCATGCACATGGACAGGGCCGAGTTTTGCCTTGTCCATGTGCATGGACATGCCAAATTTAGGCATGTCCATGCACATGGACAAGGCCAAATTTGACCCTATCCATGTGCATGGACATGCCAAATTTGGGCCGGTCCATGAACATGGACAGGGCCGAATACTCGCTCTCATTTCTATCCCTTTGCGATAAAGTCTTGGTTTTGGTCCCTATTAGGTATGTTGATCACCAAGCTTTAATTCTTAAAGGTTTTATAGGTCAAAGATTGCATTATTTCTGGTTTCAACAAAGGAGGTTAGATGGTGTTGTTTTCCTTGTTTGTGGGTATGTATTTGTATTCGGTTACTCGTTAATTTACGGTTGCTTATAGGTATCCCCGGTTTGGGTAAACTAGTAATTTTGATTCATCATATTCAACTTGGTTTGTGTTTTCCCCTAATGTTGTCTTTCTATCTCTCCCTTGACCTGTTACTATTGTAACAAGAATGTTTGATGGTGAATAAAGGAGGTTATTGGTGGGATAATAAACAATCTATATTCCTAGTATTTTTCCTCATAAATGAATGAAGAAACTGGTGAGGGTAGTGTGTATGTTGTGGTGTGCCAATATTTGCAAGTGGTTTGTTCATATGCTGCTACAAGGGTATATTGTTTCTGGTTTATATGGGGTTGTTAAGCTCTTATCCTTTGATTAATGTGATAACAAAGGATGACCTAGTTGAGTTTAGAGGGAGGATAGGGATTTTAGTATGGGTTGTTGGCTATTGTATTGCTTTGCAGGATGGTTTCTCTTGTTGTTGGGAGGATCACGCCCAAATTCGGTCTTGTCCATGCACATGGACATGGCCGAATTCAACCCTTCCCATGTGCATGGAAAGGTTGGAATTCGGCCCTGTCCATGCACATGGACATGCTCGAATTCAGACTTGTCCATGTGCATGGACAGACCCAAATTCGACCATGTCCATGCATATGGATAGGCCTGAATCCATAATCCTTCATGAAATTAATGAAAACAACTTCGAATTATTTCTGAAAAAAATATCTAGTAAACATAATGAAGAAAGAGGTGTACTTAGTTATTTTTCTACTTTTGATAGAGTTGAAATTGAGCTACTTATTATACACTAATAAAATTATCTTATTTAATTTACATAGATATTAATTTTTAATTTTAATTTTATTATTATAGACATACACATAATCAATAAAATTAATGAATAATTAATAAATTATTTAAAATATATTGAATTAAAAACAGTCCTGAATTTGGACTTGTCCATATGCATAGGCATGCCTAAATTCAACCCTGTCCATGCGCATCGATAGATCAAATTCGACAATTTTTATAATACTACCTACAAAACAATTGAAAAATACCTACAAAACAATTTAAATCATACCTACAAAAAAATGCCAACGTCCACCACCGACGAATGCCAACTTCCACCATTGAGGGATGCTAACGAACACCACCAATGAACGTTCAACATACTCTCACCAGTTCGAAAAACTATCATATGGCCGATGGGTGGGTGATATATAAAAATGATTTCGGCCGAAAGAAGTTTTTCGCCGAAAGACTTGTTGGTCAAAAGAACCTTTCGGCCAAAAAATCTTTCGGCCAAAAAGATGTTACCAGATGAAAAAATCCATCTGAATAATCTTGTAAAAGACATATGAGGGTGCCATCACGGTACCATTTTATTTCACGTCAAAAGGTTCGAGTTCGACCGAAAAAATGTTGCTAAGAATTTTTAAGACCCGATTCTCAAAAAAATGGAACTGACCTTCATGAGTTTACCTTGTTAAAAAATAAATCCCTAACATGGGACATCCTTCAAAAAATAAGTTATGAAGGACTAGGTTGTTGTTTCCTTTGCAAATTTGACTCAGAGACCAACTCTCATCTTATTATGACATTTGCTTAAACTTTGGAAGCTTAGTAGGAAATAAATTGCTTAGCTTGCTTGAACAATGATTGGAAGGGGACCTCCATTGAAGAATCCTTTAGGAATTTGTGTATGGAAAAGGACTCAAATAGGTATAAGGATGGTTTCTCTTGTTTTCGGGAGGATCACGCCCAAATTCGGTCTTGTCCATGCACATGGACATGGCCGAATTCAACCCTTCCCATGTGCATGGAAAGGCCGGAATTCGGCCCTGTCCATGCACATGGACATGCTCGAATTCAGACTTGTCCATGTGCATGGACAGACCCAAATTCGACCATGTYCATGCATATGGATAGGCCTGAATCCATAATCCTTCATGAAATTAATGAAAACAACTTCGAATTATTTCTRAAAAAAAWATCTAGTAAACATAATGAAGMAAGAGGTGTACTTAGTTATTTTTCTACTTYTGATAGAGTTGCAAATTGAGCTACTTATTATACACTAATAAAATTATCTTATTTAATTTACATAGATATTAATTTTTAATTTTAATTYTATTATTATAGACATACAMATAATCAATAAAATTAATGAATAATTAATAAATTATTTAAAATATATTGAATTAAAAACAGTCMTGAATTTGGACTTGTCCATATGCATAGGCATGCCTAAATTCAACCCTGTCCATGCGCATCGATAGATCAAATTCGACAATTTTTATAATACTACCTACAAAACAATTGAAAAATACCTACAAAACAATTTAAATCATACCTACAAAAAAATGCCAACGTCCACCACCGACGAATGCCAACTTCCACCATTGAGGGATGCTAACGAACACCACCAATGAGCGTTCAACATACTCTGACCAGTTCGAAAAACTATCATATGCCCGATGGGTGGGTGATATATAAAAATGATTTCGGCCGAAAGAAGTTTTTGGCCGAAAGACTTGTCGGTCGAAAGAACCTTTCGGCCAAAAAATCTTTCGGCCAAAAAGATGTTACCAGATGAAAAAATACATCTGAATAATCTTGTAAAAGACATATGAGGGTGCCATCACGGTACCATTTTATTTCACGTCAAAAGGTTCGAGTTCGACCGAAAAAAATGTTGCTAAGAATTTTTAAGACCCGATTCTCAAAAAAATGTAACTGACCTTCATGAGTTTACCTTGTTAAAAAATAAATCCCTAACATGGGACATCCTTCAAAAAATAAGTTATGAAGGACTAGGTTGTTGTTTCTTTTGCAAATTTGACTCAGAGACCAACTCTCATCTTATTATGACATTTGCTTAAACTTTGGAAGTTTAGTAGGAAATAAATTGCTTAGCTTGCTTGAACAATGATTGGAAGGGGACCTCCATTGAAGAATCCTTTAGGAATTTGTGTATGGACAAGGACTCAAATAGGTATAAGGATCTTCCTCTAACCATAGCCTTGGGAATATGGTTGGATCAAAACTCTATTCTCTTTGAATATAAGGATAACTTTCCATTGAAATGTTCTATCCAAATTTTGAACATCCAATCTATTTTCCCTCAATATAAGGATGGATGCATCTCATTGAAGCTATAATATTATGCCAATGGGTTTCCTTAGGAGGATACCTAGACCACATTAATGTGCCCATGGAGGTGTTTCTAGTACAAGAGAAATATTCTATCCCCTTCAAATGAAATCTTGAATGGTTGAAGGATGAAGATTTATTGAATAAAGAAATAGATTCATGGAATCCCTTTGATGCTTCTCTTGATGAATCGCTCGCCATTGAATTTAATAAAAAAATAAAAAGGGTAAAGAAGATTGTCATTAATTTGTCTAATGAGAAACAAATATAAGGATGATAGGATCTTAAGAGTAGTTGAAGAATTTCTAGATGCCTATAACAAAGAAGGTTTTGGTTCCCTCTCAAAGAATGAAAAGGAGGATATGAGACTCCCGCAAGATAAAAAAAGGGAAGATTCAAGTAGATAGGGAGTAAAAATGGATAATTAAGAGTAGAGATATTTGGTTTCAGGCAGGGGATGGAAATAATATGTTTTTCCACATGTATGCCAATAATAGGAAAAATATTAATTCAGTTTGGAAGATACAAAGAGAGGATGGATCCATGGCTACCAGCTTCTCTCAGATGGCTTCAAAAGGGGTAAGTTATTTTCATTCTCTTTTCCAAAAAGAATTTAGAGAAACCATATTTGCAATCATTAGACTGACTAACTTATTTCCAATATTTGCTAATCTTGAAGATAAGCAATAATTAATGGATGAAGCCAAAAAAGAGGATCTTTTATGAACTCTCCAAATATTCCAAAAGGAAAAAATTCTCGGTCTGGATTGTTGGTTGTGGATCCTGATTATCTTCCTGATTCAGAGGTCTTTGTTTGCAGCTGTGTTTATACCCCATAAAGACTTTACACCCTAGAAGAATGTACACTCTTCCACGTGGGGGAGTGCAGTGGGGGGTTACCCCCTTGTAAATGTATATTGTAATTTCATTGTAAATCTGGACCATTCATTATAAGGCTGCAGATCTAACGGTAGAAATTATGTTAGGATTTTTTTTCCCTAGAAGGAAACCCTTTGTTATGAGGGAAATGTATTGTGGCTATGCATTATGGCGAATATTGTATTTTGAGATAGGATACGGTGAGAGAAAGAAGAGGAAGTTACAGCGAGTTTGTTGTAGGTTGTATCCCTTCATTTGTTGGATAATAATAAAGGAAGGACCTGAAAATTTCTCTAGTGGCCGTAGCCCACACTAGGTGAACCACGTATATCTATATCTCTATTGTATTGTGTATCTTCTTTGTTTCATTTTCATATTTTTTTTATTTTATTGCTCCGCGATCCTGTTTTTCTAACAACTGGTATCAGAGAGAAAGATAACTCATGGGGAAAGAGGGTTCTTGGTTCGAGTGGGAGCAATGGCGGAAGATGGAAATTTTACGGTCGAGAAATTTAATGGCCAAAACTACCAATTATGGAAGATACAGATGGAAGATTATTTATATTAGAAGGATCTATTCCTACCATTGGGTGGAGTAGCAAAGAGGTCGATGGCCATGAAGGACAAAGAATGGGGGATTCTTGACAGAAAGACTCTACGAATGATACAGTTGATCCTGGCAGCGTCGATGGTTTTCAATATTTCGAAAGAAAAGACAACGAAGGCTTTAATGGATGCATTGGATAAATTGTATCAAAAACCCTCGACGTCCAATAAGGTATTTCTAATGAAGAGATTATTTAATATGAAAATGTTACAAGGTGGGTCTGTTTCAGATCATTTAAATGATTTTTATACGGTTACTAATCAACTAAGTTTCGTAAAAGTGGACTTTAATGATGAGGTCAGGGCTCTTCTAATCTTGTGCTCATTGCCAAAAAGTTGGAATGGCTTGGTCATAGCTGGAAGTAACTCTGTCTCTGGTTCAAATACTTTGAAATTTGAAGATGTTGTTGGTGTTATCCTTAGTGAGGAAATTTGACGGAAAAGCACAGGTGAGACATCAGGCAATGCATTTAACATGGAGAACAGGGGAAGACAAAAGGATAGAGGAAAGGGCTTAGGGAACCACAAGATTTCTAGGAAGGGAAGATCCAAATCCAGACATGGAAAGATAGAATGATGGAATTGTGGGAAGAAAGGACATCTGAAGAAAGACTACAAAGATCCAAAGAAACAAAGAGATGGACAACATGAGAGAAATCAGGAAGAAAATGTAACATGTGATGTGTAACAAGATCCTTTCATTCTTTCTATAGACAATATTTCTGATTCTTGGGTAGTATATTCAGGGGCTTCATTTCATGCCACACCCCATAGGAAACATTTTCTAGATTATGTTCAAGGTGATTTTGGACGGGTTCATTTGGGTGATGATACACCATGCAAAATTGTTGGAATGGGAAAGGTAAAAATAAAGAAACGCAATGGAAACCAATGGTTGTTGAAAGAGGTAAGACATGCTCCAGATTTAAGGAAAAATCTAATTTCAACAGGGAAGTTGGCAAGTGAAGGTTGTATATCCATATTTATAGATAAGACGTGGAAGGTCATCAAAGGATCATTGGTGATAGAAAAATGAGAGAAGGTGGGTACATTGTATTTATGTATTGGTTATACTGACACATCTATGTCTTTAGATTCTATAAGAGTGGATACAACACTGTGGCATCATAGGTTAGGACAGATGAGTGAGAAGGGAATGCAGATACATCAAAAAATAAATTTGTTTCCAGATCTTAAACAAATTGATTTGGACTTTTGTGAGCATTGTGTTTATGGAAAACAAAATAGAGTCAGATTTCTCAGAGTCGAAAAATAAAATAAGAATGAAAGGTTAGATCTTCTGCATACAAATGTATGGGGACCAGATCAGGTATCATCTCTTGGTGGCTCTCGTTATTATGTTACTTTTATTGATCAAGCAACTAGAAAAACTTGGGTTTATTGCATTCGACAAAAATCTGATGTTTTTGATACTTTTAAGAAATGGAAAGCTTTGGTTGAGAATGAGACATGAAAAAGTTTGAAGTGTCACAGATCAGATAATGGAGGTGAATATTACAGTAAGGAATTTGATGATTATTGTTCATACCATGGGATTCGTAGAGAGAAGACAGTTCCAAGAACACCACAAGAAAATAGTGTGTCAGAAAGGATGAACAAGACAATCATGAAGCGTGCAAGGAGTATGAGATTGCATGCTGGATTTTCTTGACAGTTTTGGGCAAATGTAGTGGATATTGTTGTTTACTTAATAAACAGAGGACCTTCAAGATCTTTGGATGGTAGAATTCCATAAGAGGAATGGATAGGAAAAAAGGTAAACTATTATTTTTTGAAAACTTTTGGTTGTGAAGCATTTGTCCATATTGATAAAGAAAATGGAACAAAGCTTGAGGAAAAATCAAAGAAGTGTACATTTATTGGATACGGTGTTAATTATTTTGGCTATCGCTTATGGGATTACGAAAATAACAAAATCATTAGGAGTAGAGATGTCATATTCAATGAGAATTTCATGTACAAAGATCAATTGCAGGGAAAGAAACAGGAAAAAGAAAAACAAGAATACAAAGTGATTGATGAGATCGCTGAAAAAGAAATTCCAAAGGAACCAGAAAATCAAAATGTACAACAATGGGAGCAACAGGTACCTCAAACACCTGCAAGTGTTGTTAGAAAATCTACCATGCTAAGTATACCCCCTGAACGATACTCTCCTTCATTGTATTATTTATTGTTGACAAATTCTGGTGAACCAGAATGTTATGAAGAGGAAATGAAGGTAGACACCAAAGAGAAGTGGGAGCAAGGCATGAAACAGGAAATTGATTCCTTGGTAAATAACCATACTTGGGACTTGGTTCAGTTTCCTACAGGAAAAAGAGCATTGCAGAATAAATGGGTCTACAAGTTGAAGGAAGAAGATGGAGGAATAAAGCGGTAAAAGATTAGACTTGTTCTAAAGGGGTTTGCACAAAAGAAAGGTATATATTTTGATTAAATATTTTCTCTTGTTGTTAAAATTACTTCAATTAGGACTATTTTAAGTCTTGTGGCAGTAGAAGATTTGCATCTTGAGCAATTAGATGTTAAAACAACTTTTCTCCATGGGGATTTGGAGCAAGAGATTTATATGCAACAACCACAGGGGCATGAGGTCAAAGGGAAGAAGAATTTATTATCCAGATTGAAGAAGAGCTTGTATGGCCTAAAGCAAGCTCCAAGTCCACAATGGTATTTTAAGTTTGATAGGTTTATGAAAGAACAAGGTTATAGTAGATGTCATTCTAATCATTGTGTTTATTTCAAAAATCTATAAAATGGAAGCTATATTATATTTCTATTGTATGTAGATGACATTCTTGTTTTTTGGGGGGTTTGTTATAAAGTTGTTGGCAAGGAAGGGGAGGGACACTTAGGATATGGAGTCAAAATTCTAAAAGAAAATGAAAACAATGACTGGCTGATAGAACTCTCCAGAGGATAAAGGCTAAATGAGGCGATGAATCTGAGTTATAAATTTGTATTTATGCAGAGTGTAAGAAGAAAGAGAAAACAAGTAACTGCATCACAACATTACTGGAATGAATTCTGAATTAGTTAGGAGGAAAATTACACAGTTTAAATCACTTAAGCTGAGAGCATTATGAGATGAATTCTGATCTTTTAACTCTCAAATTTAAACAGAAGAAAATGCAAATGGAATTAAAGAACACAGGAAATACATACGATTAGACGAGACAAAACTCATATCACCACCATTAGAATTTTTTCATAGAGACTTCAAAAGATTATGCATATGTATTCAATTCAGCTCCATAAATTTACAATTGAGTTGAGAAAACAACTAAGGGGTGCCCTTTCACTTCTTCTAACCCTTAATACATTGGGAAATTCTAATACTTATAAAACTCTAGTTCGTTTAGTTAGAAACAAATTACAATAGCTGAACTGAAACATTTCAGCTTCTAAAACTGAGTACAATGATTACGAATGATAGTTTTCAAAAAAAAAAATCATGATCCAACTGTCGATTCCTATAACGCTTCAACTCCTTCATCTGCTACATTCTCTTTGAAATGTTACTTGTACTCTTTCAAATCTAATTCCATTTATCCATATTCTCCTTAAATATTTGGGAATAATGTATTTGAGTAAAAATAATTACCAAATATTTTTTATCCTGTAGAATTAAATTTCCATATTGTAATTCATGCCCCTGGTTTTTAAAAGCCGTTTATTGCTTGTTTCCACGTCTGTGAAAAACATTTATTGTATCGTGTTTTTCCCTATTTACCATTTCACTGTGAAAACCATTTACTGGTTTGTTTCTCATGGCTTTGAAATCCATGTCTTGGTTACCATCTTTGGTAAAATACTTTTAATCTTCTTCTTTTACTTCTGTAAAACCTTTGGATAAAAAATTATCCAAGTCTTCCTTTCACGTGCATCTTCCCATTTATTTGTTTTTCATGGAAATAAACATTAATCTCTTTGCTTTGTAAAATTTAACTTTTACCTCTGTAAAAATTTTTCATCGTGAGAAAGAATTTTATTTATTGGAAATTCCATAATTATTACTGAAAGGCACTCCTGCAAAATATGTCGCACATAAACCATATGATAAATGGTTGCATTTATTATTTCGAGCTTGAGATGGAGTGGTTTACTCCACACCACTTTTACCCCTGAAATTCATCATGTAATAACACGTATCCAATCACCAAAACCACCTTCAAATAATTAACCTTAGTGTACTTTCAACCCCCGAAATGTGTGTGCGCCTTTCATCCACTCTTTGAATTTTCAATGTTAAAAATTGAGATTCATTCCCATTATTTGACGTGAGATCATGAATTAAATATTGGATTAAATATTAATATAAATATTTTAATATTAAAATATTTATAGTAATAATAATAAACTATTTTTCCATTTTCTAAGGACTTTGGGCATATGAGGCTTATCACATGAATTTGTGGATAGGATAAAGGTGCTTAAGCTTAATAAAATGAATATTTTTAATTTTCAATGGGAATATGATAATAAGGGTAAAAATGAATGAAGTGATGGGACCTAGGGATATAGATAAGAATTAAGGCTAGATATAGGTTTGGGATATTTGTCAATTCTTGACTCATGAAGGACATGACTATTTTGGATGATCAGTCGAGTGAAGGATTTAGGTGATGGAAGCTTGACGGAGCTGGTGAAATTTTTTAAAGTCTGAGTGGAAGGGCAGCACAAGGACAATATGCTTTGGAAAAATTAATGCAAATTAGCATGTGATAACAGGCGTATCAATACCCTGCATCTACATCTCCTTGTGTGAAATTCAATAGTTATTTTGATTAGCTCATTTTTTGCTGGAAATAATAATTACAATTCGATGATCTTTATGTCTCCGCCAATTTTTCTGTCAGTCAGTTAGTTAGTCTGTCAGCATGCAACTATAGGTTATTTATCTTTCTCATACATTTATGCAAACTCAGTTTTGTCAGTCAACAAGAAGGGGATTTATTAAATGGAGCCGATATTAATATTTCTCATGTCCATTTAAGTAGATAAGAACTCATTTAAATGTATTTGTGTCTTAAATGATAAAATCGCCTAGCTTCTGTAAGAAGTCTTAGTCTTTACCCGTATATTTTAGTGTCTGTAGACAATCCATATACATATAGAGAAAAACAAAGAGATCATAGACGATAGCAGAGCGGCAACAACTAAAGGTAATCAAAGAAGTCTGAGAGCACAAGCTCTATATGTGCACTCAGTAAGTTGCATAAGTTGCTTAGAATTCACTGGAGTCGAAGCTTGTCTTAGTTATTGTATTTTTCATTAGGAGTATCATGTAGCGCCAAGTTTAATATATATCAAGTATTTTTAGTGTTGTCATACTCACATGGATTTCTGAGTTTATGTGATAAGCATAGCACTCTGTTGTGTTACATACATAAATCGTTTATTAAGTGTTTTATCATAGCGCGCAGTAAATTGAGGAGTTTTCCTTCTGCACGGTACATCCAAAGAGTTCAACAACGAATTTTGTGGCACACAATATTTTTCAACTGCCTTGTGCACAATTTACTTGCGCACTGTAGATCTAATATCTAGTATCAGAGAAGGTTTTATCAGAAAACATTTCAAGAGAAACAACTTTGTTGAAAGGTCAAAATGACTTCTACTTCAAATCTGCAACCTCCCACTTTTATAGGAAAGAATTATGAGTTATGGTCCTTGACCATGAAGGCATTGTTTCAAGTTCAATATGTATGGGAGATAATTGAGAATGGTTATGTGGAACCAACAAATCAACCAATATACAATGCACTCACACGAGTTGAGAAGGATTCCTTAAAAGATCAAATAAAGAAGGATGGAAAGGTGATGTTTTGCATAGATCAAGCCATGCATGAGAGCATACTCCCAAGAGTTGCATCAACAAACCAAGCCAAGGAAGCATGGGACATATTGCAAACATCTTATCAAGGTATGAAAAAAGTGAAGACTTCAAAAGAAAAAATTCTTAGAAGATATTTTGAAGCTTTGTCAATGAAAGATATAGATTCAATAGATTCCTTTTATACCCATGTCATTAGCCTGATAAATCATATTTAGTCTCATGGAGAAACCATAAAGGATAGAAAGTTTGTTGCGAAGGTACTTAGGAGTCTTCCTCCTAAATTTGATACCCTAGTTGCGACTCTAGAAAATAGCAAAGACTTGAGTAAGTTTAGTCTAGATGACTCTCAAGATTCCCTCATTAATCATGAACACAAATTGAATAGGTCAAATATGTAATTAGAGATTGAATTTTCTATGTAGTCATCTATAATCCGTGGAAGAACAAGGGGGAGAACTAACTCTAGAGGAAGAGGAAGGAGTTGTGTCAGAGGTAGACGAAACAATAGTCCTAGAAATACTGATGGAAGAGGACAAAATCCAAATACCAGTCATCCAAGTAGTCAAAGAACTGAAAAATCAAAGATTTAGTGTCATTACTATAAAAAGTATGGACATTATGCATATGAGTGCAGAAAGAGACAACATAATCAAAACAAGAAAGGTTAAGATCAATCACATAGCACAAACAGTCGCTCCAGCCCTATGTTTATGGCGCGCACTAAACAAATTCCTATAGTATCTCCAGTTGAATGCAATACGGCTCAAGCAATTCCATGTGACATATGGTATTTAGATTCAGGCTATAATAACCACATGAAACGAAACATATAATTGTTTTCTAGTTTGGATAATTCAGTCCAAACCAAGGTTACACTTGGAACGAATGTCCAAGTCACTGTCTTAGGGAAAGGAAGTATAAACATTTTATCTAAAAAAGGAGAACAGCATGTTGTTCCTGATGTTTATTATGTTTTTTTTCTGAAGCATAAGTTGATGAGCACATGATAGTTTTTACAAAAAGGATACATAATCTACATGGAAGATAAACAACATGTGATTATGGACATATATCCAAGAAATCATCTTATTGGAAGAATTCATATCACAAGTAACAAAATGTTTCCATTGACATTGAAGCCAACAAAGAAGAAAAATATAGCGCAAGATTTCTATAACACAAACAATGTGTAGTTAGACACTGCATTTACAACAAAAGGTGCGCGCAGTTCCAATGAAGAAAATAGTGCATGCAATATCAAGAAAGGAGAAAATGGCACACATATGTAGGAAACATTTCAATCTGAAGTACAAGATGATTCCTTCTTATGAAATTTCAGATTTGCAAACTTGAACTTTGGAGATCTGAATCTACCAGACACAAAGGATATAGTAAAAGGTTTTCCATTGATTGAAAACCCAGAAAGAATATGTGAAGGTTGTATTTTAGGAAAACAACATAGAGAATCATTTCTAGTTGGCATGTCATACATAAAAAAAAGATCCTCTGGAAATAGTACATTCAGACATTTGTGGACCTATTCAAACTCCATCTATAGGAGGAAGTACTTATTTTCTGACATTCATTGATGATTTTTCATGAAAGACATGGATTTATTTCCTAAAACATAAATATGACGCATTGGGTTGTTTTCAACAGTTTGAATCACTTATGGAGAAGCAGAGTGGTTATTACATCAAGCGTCTAAGCACTAATAGAGGAGGAGAACATATTTCAAGAGAGTTTTAGAATTTTTGTAAAGTTCATGGAATCTACAAGAAAGTTACCACGCGGTATACACCACAACATAATGGTGTCACAGAGAGAAAGTAACCATCATGGAAATGACAATCAATATGTTAGCAGCTGAACATTTGTCAAATGAGTATTAGGTTAAGGCAGTAGCAACTGAAATATATATTATGAATAGATTCCTGACAAAGAGTATGAAGAACAAAATTCCTCAAGAATCCTGGACAAGTATGAAGCATAATGTGTCGCAGTTAAAAGTTTTTGGTTGTCACATACGGTCATGTTCCATATGAGTTGAGAAATCAGTTGGAAAAAAAAGGACAGGAATGTATATTTGTTGGGTATTCTGAAGAAACAAAAGGATACAACTTGTATGATCCTATCACAATAAAAGTCATAATAAACTATGATGTTTAGTTCATGGAGAACGAAGCATGGGATGGAAGAATAACAAAGATAGTCAAAATTATTGATGCAATGGAGCATGATGACACAGAAGAAGAAGTGGTTCAAACACAAAATACAATTCAGTGCATAGTCCCTTCTACACCTGGCACTGCGACACAAATCACAACACAAACTACTCCAGTAATATCAGTGGGTGCACAGTCTACACCTAGAGAACAAAAAAATCCAACAAGCAGTCCAAGTAGTTATGCATCTCTATATCCAACAAAGAAAGACAAGAAGTATGTGCGACATCTATAATGAGGACAAAACAAATTAATTTTCATTTTTTTCTTTGTTTTCACAAATATATGATCCACTAACTTTTGAAGAAGTTGTCAAAGATGATGTATGGGATCAAGCCATGGATGAAGAAACCAAATGCATAGATAATAATCAGACATGGAAGTTTGTAGATGTACCTAAAGACAAGGATGTGATAAGTGTCAATTAGATTTATAAAACCAAGAAATATGTAGATGGAAATGTGCATAAGCACAAGGCAGGGCTAGTTGCAAGAGGTTTTACACAACAACTTGGAATTGATTCCAATGAAACATTTTCACTAGTTGCACGCATGGACACAGTCAGAAATGTGTTATCCACTGCCACATAAAACAGATGGTCATTTTATCAAATGGATGTAAATTCCACATTTTTAAATGGACACCTAGAAGAAGAAGTGTATGTGGAACAACCACAAGGTTATGAGGTTCCAAGACAAGATAACAAAGTGTACAGGTTGAAGAAGGAACTGTATGGATTAAAACAAGCTCACAAATATTGGTACAGTCACATAGATTCATATCTCACACATAATGGATTTCAAAGAAGTGAATGTGAGCCAACACTGTACATCAAAGAAAATCAACAAGGTAACATGTTAATTTTTTTCTTATTTGTAGATGATTTGATATTTATGGGTGATTTTTGCATAGAAGAATTTAAGTGTGTCATGAAGGATGAGTTTGAAATGACTGATTTGGGTCTTGTGAGATATTTTTTTGGTATTGAAGTTCACGAGTCCAAATATGGTATATTTATTTCACAATCTAAGTATGTGCATGAAATTTTGAAAATATTCAACATGATAAATTCAAAAACATCCCCAACACCTGTCATAATAGGATTGTAGTTAAGCAAGGAAGATAAAGCATCCAAGGTGAATCCCACAATGTTTAAAAGACTTGTAGGTAATCTTATGTATCTAACATTAGAAAGCAGTAAAGAGAAAGCAGTAATATGTATCTAATATTTAAAAGACTTGTAGGTAATCTTATGAATCACATTAGAAAGCAATAAAGAGAATTTTGAGATATGTGAATGGAAAAAAATATTTTGGCATTATGTATTCTACATCAAAATATTTCAAACTTATTGGATATACTAACAATGATTGTGGAGGCAACATAGATGATAGGAAAAGTACCTCTGGGTACACATTTTATTTTGGAACAGGTATGGTATCATGGGCATCAAGAAAGAAAACCATAGTGACTCTTTTTTCAACAGAAGCAGAGTACGCTACAGCTACAAGAACAGATTGTCAAGCAGTTTGGATGAGAAGAATGTTAAAATACTTGATGCAAGAACAACAAGAACCAACAACAGTATTTTGTGACAACAATTCAGTCATCATGTTATCAAAGAATCATGTTTTTCACAAGAAAACCAAGCATATTGATACAAGGTATCATTTTATCATAGTATTAGTGAATAACAAAGAGATCTGTTTAGAATTTTGCAGGTTAAAAGAACAAGTCACATATATTTTTACAAAATCTTTAGCAAGAGATGCATTTTATCATTTTCCTAGTAGTTTAGGAGTCTGCGCAGAAACAGAGGATTCACAGTTAAATCAAATTCAAATTTTTGATGTAAATTTTTGTTCCATGTAAATGCCACCTACTTTAATTAAGGGTTAGTGTTGGACATATTAATTACAAGTTAATGAGATTTACATCTACGCCAATTTGTCAGTCAGTCTGTCAGTCTTCAACTACAATTTCTTTAGTTTTCTCTTACGTTTACCCAAACTTAGTTTTGTTAGTCGACAAGCAGGGGATTTATTAAATGGAGTTTATCTTAATATTTTTCGTGTCCAGTTAAGTAGATAAAAAGTTAGTCAAATTTATTTGTATCTTAAATGATAAATTCGACTAGATTCTGTAAGAAGTCGCATTCTTTACCCATGTATGTCTGAGTATGTAGACAGTCGATATACATATAGAGAGAAAAAAAGAGAAAAGAGTTGATAGTAGAGAAGAAACAATTGAAGGGAGTTGAAGAAGTCTGAGAACATAAGCTCTATATGTGTATTCAGTAAGTTGCATAATCTTCTTAGAAGTCATTGGACTCGAAGCTCCTCTTAGTGATTGTATTTTGTATTAGCGTGCAACGCCAAGTTTAATACATGTCAATTATTTTGAGTGTGGTCATTCTCACATGTATTTTTGATTTATGTGCTAAGCACAACACTGTGTTTTTATGCATCTATAAATCATTTATTAAGTGTTTTATCACAATGCGCAGTAAATTAAGCAGTTTTCCTTCCGCGGGGTACGTCCTGAGAGTTCAACACTGAAATTTTTGGCGCGCAGTATTTTGCAACTGCATTGTGCATAGTTTCCCTGTCACCGTGCTTTGAAAATGTACTTGATTTACATTTACAAAATTATGGATGTGGATAAGTTGGCATTCTACATTTTCACATTCACGTCATATTGTACTTGATCTATAGAATTATGGTAATGTGGTCAAAATAAACTTGATTTGTCGCGGGAAACCTAGTCAAAGGCATGCATTTTTTGTCTTAGGCTTCAACTAAAGCAATCCAAATGTACAATGTATAGGAAAAGTAATATGACTCAACATTTCAAACTTAGTTTCAAAAATTTGCATGTATAAATTACAAGGTCTTCACTCATTGTTTGGTATAACAATCTAAATATAGAGGACAAGTACTATGACTCAACACTATAATTGTTTTTCCAAAAATTCCAAGAATTGGTTTTTCAATAACTTTCTTGTTGGTTTGTAGATGATTTTGAAGTCTTCTTAAATGTAAAATCATGTGAGATAAACTCCAATATTAGTAAAATTTTGTGAAATGAACTCTAAGATTAGTAAAATTATGTGAAATAAACTCTAAAATTAAGTAAAATTCAAGCATGGCCAATAATATGTGCTCTTTATTTGTATGTTATTCATATACAACCTCGCCTGAAAGGTATGTAATATTTATACTTCTATATTGTTAGGCCACTTTATAAGTTCAAATTTCAATATTTATACACCATTATGTTAATGTGTTGATTTTCCATTCACATTAATTTTAATTTATTACTTATATTTGATATTTATATGATATATATCTTTGTAAAGGAAAATAAACCATGATGATAATATTACATATTTGCCATTATGTTAATAGGTTGATTGAAGAACACACTAATTTTAATTCATTATTTATATTTGATATTTAGTTGATATATAGTTCTAAACAAAAATAAACCATCATCATTATAATTATAATTATGATAATATTTATTTTTTTTAAATAAAGTTTGTATGTAATATTTATTATTTGGATAAGTTAATTTCGTTTAATATAATATTTATTAAAATAATTTATTTTTTTAAATAAAGTTTGTATGTAATATTTATACTTACAAAAGGTTAATTAATATTTTTATGAGTAAAGATCATATTAACTAGTATTATTTGCATATTATTAATATTATGCGCATCACAATATGTTGTAAACATCATATCAATTATCATTACTTAGATATATAGGTAGTTATATATAATTATTTAAAAGAAACAAAAAAACTAAACTTAGATATAAAGAAGATAATGTAAAACCTTAACTCTATAAATAAGATGAAAAGATACTTTGTTTGAAATATTTGATGATATATATCTGGTTTGACTAAAAAACTATTACTATATTTAGAGATGGCTTATGTATCTATTAATGATTTTATGATTGAATGTGATATTTGATTCTAATGATATTTGTCCTTTCTCTTCAAAACATTACATGATTAATTATTTAATTGATTTTTTTTCTTTAAAAAATAATTTATATTTAATATTTCAAATGTGAAATTAAAACATACATTATACTACTCATAAGACTAAAAAAATATTATCCTTGTGTTTATCTTGCAAAAACTTTCAAACTTTTTCCTACGACCTATCACTACACTTTAAATTAATCTTATGCATTTAAAAAACAACCTTCAAAAAGAGATTATAACAACTTGATGGTTGCCCAATCAAATCAAAGATTCAAAACTCAACATGAAAAACCCTACATCAAAACGGGTATCTGTCATGAGCACTGACTTGAGAACCTGTCAACCTGTCAATGAACAGATACATTATATAGATTAGAATATAATGATTTTAATCTAAGATTAAATATAAATGAATATGTTGTCAATGTTGATTTGCAAATGAAATTTTGTATTTCAACCTTATTTATATTTGAAAAAATTTCATTAGTTTGTGTGAGATAGAGGGAGGATCATGTAAGGAAAGATTTAAACTACAAACAGGGGTAGTATCTAGTCTCATGTATGGGACTAAGACTAGATGATACTAGAAAGAACATGTCCCCCTTGCATGTAGTCTCAATAATGAGTACAAAGAACACTAAATTCCTTGTGGATATTATATAGGCTAAAACCAAATTTTGGTCATGGACTAATTCTAATTGGCTAAGAGTCCATCTTCCTCAGATGCAAAGAAACATGTTAACCATGCAAGACCCCAAGGCATCTGACATGAGTGGAATTCTACATTCTTACAAGCCACCATCAAGTCATTTAAGGAGGCATGGATTTCCTTAAATACGATGTTGAGTCCACTCACATTCATCGATAACAACGAGTGATGAGTTTCCTCATTATCAATTGACAACTGAATTATGATAGATTTTTCCACCTTCAAAATAAAACAAAAATTCATACATACATATAAGATGATTCATAACTTTCAATAAAATATTTGAAATTAACAAAGTACAGATCGACTATCGACTATCCCATCATGAAGTTCCTGATTGGGAGAGAAGGAATCGGACATTGAACAAATACTCTATTTGCACGTTCAAAGTAATGTTAAAAAATTTAGTTGTCGGTCAACAAAATGGTAAACTATGGGCGACCACCGTGGGGTTTGAGCCCACAACCACAAAGGATAAGAGCCTTGCGCTCTACAAATTGAGATAAGAAAGGTCCTGCACAAAATTAAAGCCTGATCCATTTATTGGTTCGACATTTTCCATGCAATAGACTGCAAAAGGAGATTGTTGAACTGAATGAACCATGACATAGATATGAGTTGGTGAGTTTAATCACACACAATTATTATAATTAACTCCATATATGTCATCATTTTCATACTATGGCGGAAAGTATTCCCAATTGTCCATCGGGTGACCAAGGTTCGATTCCCAAAAACACGAGTATCTAAAATTTGAATGGAGATGATGTCAATCTCTTACGCTAGGATGATGATTGTTTAATGTGTCATATGTCCCACTCCAAGGTTGTTAATGGAGCTACTAGTAGGTCCCACTTCAAGGTTGCTAATCGTTCACCAGTAGTATAATTGGCCAATAGTTTTGTTCTTTTTCATTAGGCACGAGGTACATAAGTAGAGTATTGAATTTTATTATTCTTAATCTTGAATTTAGTATTCTCCTACTTTACTTTAGGTATTATGTCATGGTCATAAATTTGCGTTATCTTATAATTATTGATATTTCAATGTTTTCTAGTGTGTTAATATCATTTCCTTGAGGTATGACTTCAACAATAGTTATTGTTCTATTTTTTTATTATATCGAAACATGTAGATGTCACTTCAAATTGTTTCTTTATTTTGAAATCATGGATGCTCTTCCTTTACTAAAAATTTATTAATGATATTAGGTTTTTCCACTTTAATTGAGTGGATGAGGATTCCTTATCCTGGTTTGAATTTAAATTTCAGATTTTTTTTTTTATTCAATCAAATTAGTTAAGTTTTTTCTATTAACAAGTTGTTTTTTTGCATCTTCTTCATGTTCTTTTAACTTCTTGACATTTGCAAGTAGTTTTATTATATGATTTCTTAAGAAAGAAATTTATTCATTGTTGTTAGAGAGGATTTTACTATTGTTTTTAATTTCTTCTTTATGAGCATCTTTTATGTTGTGGAAGCTCTTTTATTTGTTATTGAAATTGGTGGACTCATGCATCTTCAGAGTTCACTTAACTTTGGTTTTGAACATTTTCTTCAGCTTATCAACAAGGAATTTGTTCAAATTTTATAATTTCTCTTCTAATTCTTCATAATTATGTTGTGGTCATTCCTTCTCATATTGGATTTCAACACCTTGCACATTGTGTCTATATATACTAATGAAGAGGGAACTTCCATGCAAATTTTAATGTAAAGACATTGAAATGTTATATTATTTTTATTATGAAAAATGTTAAATAATTTTTTTTTCAAATTCAAAGGGAAACTGTCTAATAATTCCAACCATGACCATATTAAAATGATGTCTATGTTTTAGCATATAAAGTACACTTTTATTAGCGGCCCATGATATGCCTATTGTTGAATTCACTAACGTTATGTCAAGATCTACAAATGCGAATGCAAATGCAAATGCAAATAGCTCATAGGATTCTATTGAAAACTTGGTCCTAATAAACATGAGTATAATATGTTTGATAACTATATTATGAAAGAATTTGGCTCCTCTACTCACTCGTGCTCGAGGATTGAAAGGTTACATATTCAAGGAGTGAATGAAATGTGAATGGAACTCAGGAGGCCGAGAATTAGAGGTATGGGGTACAACATGGAAAATGAGGCTCAAAAGGTTACATATTCAAGGAGTGAATGAAATGTGAATGAAAATCGAGAGGATAAGAATGAGAGGTATGGGGTACAACATGGAAAACATTATCAGTCTGTAGCAACCCATGATATGCCTATGGTTGAATTGGCTATTGTTCTGTCAAGATCTACAAATGTAAATGGCTTGGAGGATTCTATCAAAAACTCATTCGTATTGTTTGAAAAGATATGCAAATGCAAATAGCTTGGAGGATTCTATCAAAAAATAATTCCTAACTAACATGAATATTGGAAGGTGGCTTGATATATGGGGTTTAGGGTTTGCAAAGTACTAGGTTTTTTATGTGGAATGAGGAAACAATTGTGGATTTATCTAAAGATCCATTGGAGGGCCAACAAATATGGTATGATCTAGTGGATCTTAGGGTCATATCTAAACCATATTTTCTCAAAAACATCAAAATTGGAGTAAACCTACTGAAGGAAGAAACCATATTTATTCTAGGTGATCTAGAAAGAGAACAATTCAATGGTTGGATTTCCAACTTGTCGAAACTATGTGCTATGATGCTAGATAATTTGCTAAACCATTGCACTAACTTGTTGGGTGATCTTGGAAGGTATATGATTCAGGATTTGAAAGTCCATGGATTTTGATTCTAAAGATTAGCACTACCAATGGACATTCCAGGTCTTGATGCTCTATTTTTTCTTTTGTTACTTTCATATAATGGTACTTAAATAAAGTGATAGGTAACAATGGTGTAACTGCTATGTTTTTTTTTCTTTCTAATATTACTATGCCCCCTTAAAGGAGGGACGAGTTATCTCTAAACAACTCGTATATTTTTTTTATAAATGTTGTCCATCTTCCTTTGAAAGTTGGCCACATAATGGATTCATCAAGTATATTTTCATTATATATTATTAATACAATATATTGGCTAAATTACAAAATATATATATATATATATATATATATATATATAAGACATAAAAACACACATCTACTTTGTGAATCTCAATATGTAGACAAAAGAAAATTTGTAAAACATCTTGTTAAATTTTTACATGTATTTTTTCAAAAAAAATATTATCATTGAATAACTCAAATATATTTTTATTTGCAATATATCCTTAAAAATAATAGAAAATGATAAGAAGCATCCTTGTTTTTTCATGAACATAGTCTATGTAATACCCTTTTGGAGAGAAAACATTGTCACAATGAACCATGAAAACACTGTTTTACGCACTATTGAGCCCATTATCTTCATGTTTTATTACTATTGTAATATATATTATAGTACGCGGTACTGATTACTCTAAGCTATTGATCCCACTGTCTTCCTATTCTATGATTACCTTATGTTGTTGGACAATAAGATATTGATTTTATTATTATTATAAATATATTCAGTTATTATTATTATAATAACATATATTATATTATGTTGGAAAATAAGATAACAATCAAACCATATACTTCAAGCGATATTTTTACTCATAGTGAAATCAATACAATCTGAGTGGGCTTACTAGTGAAGAACATTTGTTTCCTCTTTGGAGGTCACAGGTTCAAATCCAAAGTGGGGTAGGTAAGTATACCTCTATAGGCTTTAGCAGTCAAATCGTTGCACGGAGGGGGTCCCTTGTCCTATAAAAAAGGGTATCTCATACATCAATTTGGTGTTTGGATTGGTCTTGAACTTATTATTATTAATACAAGTGAAATTACTCCTCTCCATGTAGGTGAGTACTTTCAAATTTTTTATGAAGTCAAGAAAACCAAAACCAAATCATGATATCTACATAATCATGTCATCCTTAACCAAATCACAATATCTACATAATAATTTCATCCTTGGCATTTCCATAATAATCCAAGTAGTAATTAATAACGACGTTGTCAAATGTTTCAATGTTTCGTCCTTTTTCATCGAAATCCAATGACATAAATATTAACCAAATCATAATTTATTGTTGTTTAAAGTTCATTTTTGAATGCATAAATGGATTCAGCATGTTGAAAAACCCTTGGGGAACTTCGATTATATAGACTTAGCGACTCAAATGTGCAAATCCAACACTTTCTCACTGGATTTCAAGAAAAAATAAACAAAAAAATCCTTGTTAAAGGACAAAAATGTAGAAAGTTTAAGCTACGACATTAATCAAAAGTTATTAGAAAGCCATTCAATTGTCCTTTGTATATGAATCATCAATAAACACCTTTGGAAGCTTTGGTTGTTATTGGATTTCACTCTGTGGTTCCTAATATAGTTAAATATAGAGTGGTAACAAGTGAGTAAGGGTAGACACATCCTCTCGTGAAATAGGGAGTTGATAAGTAGCTAATTACCACTTGTATTGATACATACATAACTATAAAAAATGTTATGTATTGTATCTCTAAACTTCACTATGGAGTAAGAAAATAGTAGACTACATTTAATGGCTTCAAAGACTCACTAGCTTATCATCCATGAAGGGGAGAGTCCCCATTATTTAATGCACAACAACATAGCACTCCCGTAATAAAAACCCCCAACATTGGATACGAAGAGAAAATATTATTCATGGGACACAAGTTTGACAATAGTCAACAAACAAAAATCAAAACACATTCATCATTTCAAAACTACCATCAGTTTAATAAAATTTTAAGAGAAATTATTAAAGATTTAAAGATATTCGGGAAAGGGAGTAAATCATTTCATAATAAAAATGTGTGCCTATGGTAAATGCTACTCTACTAGCCTTTTATCTAGAAAAGGTATTTTCATACAAGGGAACATTTCAATCTGGGTTGTAGCACATTACATTTCAAGTCTATTGGACCTATTGGACCTTTTTTTCTTGGTTGTCTGTAATGTTCCTGACTTGGCTAGTTTGGGAAACGCTGCTAATGTGTGTGTAGGATCAAAGGTTTACAGCATATAAATGATCATACAAATAATAAACACGACAAAGGACTACAAGTTTGTATTATGATATCTCTGTGGATTACAAAATGGCCGAATGCGGCTGAATAACTGACAATACTCGACTAGATCAAC
>SNQJ01S0082681.1:33874-50816 GCA_010110895.2 Picea sitchensis
TTCTTAAGCCCTGAATTTGGCACCAAGTAAACTCTATCCTTGTAAAATATGACATCGTCAATGACCCTATACCGGTCATACTGTATCTACCCATCCATCACCTCACAAGCGAACTTGTTCTTGGAATATTCCACTAACAAGTGGGATTTCCAATCTACTGAAATCTCCATCAAAGAACATGTTGCAGGTCTCTTCGATAGTGCATTGGCCACAATGTTCTTCTTCCCATTAACATACTCTATATCAAAGTTGAATGCCTGTACCTTTGTCACCCATTTCTGTTGGCACTCACTGAGGTCCTTCTGCTCAAGGAAATACTTCAAACTGTTGTGATTGGTCTTGACCATGAATTTGTTGCCCACCAAATATTTTCTGAACTTGATCAAGGCATGCATGATTACCAACATTTCCTTGTCATAAATGGAGTACAACCTCTCAGGTTGACTAAGATTCCGGCTCTCGGATACAATGGGGTGTCCTCCCTGCATCAAAATTGCACCGATCCCTTCGCCAGATGCGTCACACTCTAGTACAAATGGTAGGGTGAAGTCTGGTAGTGCCAACACTGGACAAGTGCCCATGATATATTTCCTGTGATTTCTCGGTCCATATGAAGGCCCCATGCTTCATAAGATTTATCAGTGGTGCTCCAAGCTGAGAAAAACCCCAGACGAACCGCCTGTAATAGATTCACAGCTTGAAGAAGCTCCTCAATTCTATCACGTTCTTGGGCGTCAACCAATCGAGAATGGCCCTGATCTTCTCTTGGTGCACCTGTACCCTCTATGCAGTGATGATGTGGCCTAAATAAAGCATCTCTGTCATACCGAACTTGCACTTGGACCCTTTGTCATATAATGATTGTGCCTCCATGATGCTCAATACCTCATCCAGGTGCCTCATATGCTCTTGCCATGACCGGCTATAGATCAAGATGTTGTCGAAGAAAACCAAGATTGATTTCCTTAACTGATCCCTGAATACATGGTTCATGCAAGACTGGAATGTAGCGGGTGCATTGGTTAGCCCAAATGGCATAACCAGGAACTTGAAGTGTCCAAAATGACATCAAAATGTCGTCGTTTCTATGTCCTTCTCTCGGATGCTGATCCGGTGATATCTAGAGCGTAGATCAATTTTTGAGAAGAAAACTACCCCATGCAGTTCATCCATCAACTCATCAATGTGTAGGATAGGGTACCATTTTTTTATGGTTTTCTTGTTCAAGGCTCGGTAATCAATCCACATCCTCATGGTGCCATCCTTCTTCAGAACTAAGAAAACTAAAGAAGCAAATGGGTTGTTGCTCGGTCTGATGTGTCCCATCGCCAACAATTCTTTGATTTCCTTCTCGATCTCATCCTCGAACCTCCTAGGATGACGATAAGGGGGGGTGATCATAGGTTTGTCCCCCTCCTCTAACTCAATTTTGTGCTCAAACCCCCTATCAGGTGGTATCCGTGGTGGGATTGCCTCAAAGACCTGTTGATGTCATCCAAATAAATTATTGATCTCTGTGTGGTATTGTTGTTGATCTTTTGAATCCTTTTGAGTAGTGATCAAGCATTCTGCAACATATGCTACCTCCCCGTGTCTGAATATCTTCTCCATCCTCTTGGCTAAAACTGTCCTAGGTGCTCCTATTGACATACCTCTTAGAACAACCTTCTTCCCATCTTGATCTCTGAATCCAATTTCCAAGGTTTGGTAGTTGGTAGTGATTTTTCCCAAGGTAATCATCCACTGAACTCCTAACACCACATCTGTGTCCGATAGGTCAACCACATAAAATTTGCATCTCACTGTGTAGTTGCCTAACTTCATCTCTAAGTTTGGAATTATGTCTAGACACTCCATTGTGTATCCATCTGCTACCGCAACATCAAACCCCTCAAACTCCTTTGTCTGAAGTGCTCATCTAGATACTAGTGAAGCGTCGATGAAGTTGTGGGTGGCCCCACCATCTATCAGGGTGATTTCCCGTTTCCCCTAAATAATCCCTCTGATACAGAGGGTATCATACCTGGGAACACTGAAAAGGGTCTCTATGAATCCTCCCTTTGCTGGTTTCCTCCTGTTAGCCTGCTTTGGCGGTTGTGGGACTACTAGAGGATGGGCTCCTTCTGGGGTCAGTGGTCTACAGGGAAGTTGATCCTCTACTAGTGCTAACTCCTCTTCTAAACTAGTGGATCCACTATCCTACTCCTCCTGCTCACTGTCCATGCTGTATGTTGCTACCTCGATATAATGAATCTCTCCCTTGCCCATGCACCTGTGGCCTGGAACCCAAGGATCTTTGTAGCTGAAGCAAAGCTTCTTCCTCATAAGCTCTCGCCTAGTCTTATCATCCAACTTCTCCTTGCCCTTCCATCCTCTTTGGAATGGATTCCTATCTTGATCCCTCTGGGGCACAAATGGTTTGGAGAAAGTTTTAGTCTTTTGCACTGAGTCTGCTAGATCTCGAATGCGAAGGATGGCATCCTGCAAAGTGGGAGGACTGTATGCCTTTACCCATCCTCTAAAAGGCTCTGTGAGTCCTTCTGTGAATAGCATGATCAGCCTGGGTTCTGGTATATCTGTCACTGCCACGACTACCCACTGAAACTCTGTGATGAACACCTCTACTGTGCCAGTTTGTCTCAACTGGGCTAGATCCATGAATTGTATCTCGGGATCCTTCCTGTCAAACCTATGCATGAGCCTATCTGTAAACTCCCTATAGGAGGTGATGCGACTATGACCCAATGTCACCAGTCCATGATACCACCACTCGTGTGCCTCACCCTCCAAGTGTAAGGTCACAAAACTGATGGCCTCTGTCTCGGTCATCTAGTTGAGCTTGTAATACGTGCCTAGCTTCTGTACCCAAGCTCTGGCAGTGTATTTGGACGATCCGTCAAAAGAAGGGATGGTGAGTTTCCCAAATTTTTGGATGAAATCGAGGTTATACCCCTATTGCTGTTGTGGTCCTTCCCTCCGCGGCTCTTTGGGGTGGTTCCTGAGTCTGAGTCCATAGTACTCGACTAAGGTCATGTCCTAATGGAAGTCATGAACCAATGTTGCGTACTCCCTCCTNGGGAAACAAGGGTCTAGGAATCCTACTCGCAGAGGTGTATGTGCGAGAGGGTGAGTAGGGTCTACTTCCTACTCCCGAGTTCATCTGTGCTGCATGCGGGAATTGTGTATCTGGGGTGCCCACTCTAGCCAGTCTATCAACCACATGTGCCAAGGACTGAGACATAGTCCGTTGACTAGCTAACATATCGTTGATAACCTGCATGAAACTTGCCTCTGGATTTATGGGGGCCTTGCCACTACCCTCTGGTCGCTCATATCTATCTCCTAGCATCCTCTCTGCGTCGCGCTCAGCCTCATGCTCTACCCTTCTCTCTGCTTCTCTATGTGCCTCTTCCTCTTCCTCTAAGCTAGGAGGAAAAGGGGGGAAATCAGGCCTATGACTTCTTTCCTGATGCCTATTGTGAGTGACATATTCGTCACCTACGTGTTCACAACCCTCTGGGTCTTCTGCTACATTCATTTTCTTTAGTCACAAGCTAGCAGGACTAAAGCTATGATACCATTGTAATGTTCCTAACTTGGCTAGTCTGGGAAACACTGCTAATGTGTGTGTAGGATCAAAGGTTTACATCATATAAATGATCATACAAATAATAAATGCGACAAAGGACTGCAAGTTTGTATTATGATATCTCTGTGGATTACAAAATGGTCGAATGTGGCTGAATAACTGACAATATTCGACTAGATCAACATACAAAGGATCTTAGCCAGAAAATAAGCAACTACGGCTGAATAAAATAACAACACTCAGCTAGATCAAAAGACAAAAGGATCTTAGTCGGAATACAAATAAGCAAATAAAAGATAATACCTGGAATATGGGAGCACTGTGGAATCAATGAAGAATGATGGAAGACCTGGATGATCTTCCTGGTGACTAGGGTGTGTCTTTCAACACCGAAATCAGCCAATTGGTGTCTTCCTCTTGGAATACACTGAACTATCTCTCCCGAGATGCACCTCTTCTCCTCAATGACAAGTCATAATCTGCATAATGATGAATTAGGTCTCTAACCCTTCCTTTATAGCTTTCCAAAACCCTAAATCATTGTTGAAACCCTAATTCACTGTTGACTTCTATTTTTAGCTCATAATGACTTAAAAGCGTTGTTAACCCTTGTTAGGTCAATGACACTTTCTGAATATAACACCTGTGACTAGAGTGACCTCTAGTAACCCTGTTTACCCCTCTTTGGCCCTGGCTATAGTCTAATGGGGTGGTTTAGACCATTAAGCCTCCTTTTCTAGAGCTCCTATTTGGAAAGGGACATTACATTGTCAAACTTATGCTTCACAATATATACTAGGTGCTTAGGCATTTCTATTCTAGATCTATCTATAGATTGAGCGATGTTGCAACTTTGTGGACTACTCTAAGGACTCTTCTATAGGTGGTATCATGCCTAAAATAGGAAATCAATAATGAAATTTTTTCCAAAAACTTAAAATCCATATCTATAATAATAGAAATATTGTAGATTTTAACCTTGTACAATATTTACTGCAAACATATTTTTAGTAAAAGAATAGAAAAAATACAATAGCAAATACAAACATTACATAGAGGTTTTTCCCCTGGAAATCCAAACCGTGAAAACCAACATATTCTATATTCATTTATGGTGTTACATTGTTTACAATACAATATACATATAAGAGCCAACAACATCCAAAACCCTAACCCAATGACCTGGATTAGTCAACAACCCTAATTCCTTAACCGAAAATAAAAAACCATCGGCAAAGAAACCATGTGCCGAAAATACACCTAAATATGTGACACGTTTCCTGAGGCAAAAAAAAAATTATCGGGAGAACTGCCACCTGAACCCCCATGCGGGCGGCTTTGTCCCCTAAAACCCCCCTGCGTGCCTGACACAACATAGACACTACTACGCGTGCCAAGAATATAACACATACCCAACAAATATCACTAAGTACATCTGAATAAAGTGATCCCGTATTGAATGTACATTAGGTAAGTTCATATATGTTTGCTCTTCTTCATATTTACCTACCAAGAAATGTATTATGGCTCTCCTTCCTATGGTATACTTGCTAAGATATGTGCTCTACATTGAGTCTATTGTAACACACATGCCACATTTGTGTAAGTTAACCCCATCAATATTGATAGATGTCTTACTCCATGCAATAGATAATATCATGGGCCTTTTCATCCAACTATCAAATTTCAAAAGAAGCCAAAAAAATAACACATTTATCACAAGCCTGAACTAGATTATTTCCTTGGTATCATTTCTTTGCTCTCTTGGGTGGGAATAAAATGTAGATGGCATGTTTCTTTGCTTGTTTGGGTGGGGAAAAAATGTAAGTATAATAAAGGATTCACTAACAGAAAAGGTGCATCCCAAAACCATATGTTACAATGGTAGGGTTGTTTTGTTGAAGTGCCTAATAGTTGTTGAAGATGCAATAAAGGCAGTTTAAGGCGAGATTATGGATCTATATCTTTTGCTTCTCTCCTAAGTGTCAACATCTTGGTTCATGGAATTGTATCAATCTAAGCTTCAACATTGAATATATGTAGATTCTCCAAAGGTTTGAGACGTCATTCTTCTTTTTTTGCTTTATACCTCATGATGTCGTGTTCATTTTCTTATCATGCTAGCCATGCCATTCATATGGTTTGGTTGTTGGTTTAGACATTGAATCAAAATGTGTTTGTTTGTGGAGATTCCGACTTTGTTTTTGTGGAGCTACAACCTATGGGTGGAGGGAGGGAGTTGAATGGGTCTTCATAAATAAGGGTTGTGTGTACAATGAGAGCAATGTTCTTTCACCTTGTACAAGAAATAAAAATAGGACGAAACAACATTTTTTAGTCTTTGTTTCACTTGGGGTTGGTACCTCTATAAGGTGCACTAGAAATATAACTACGAGCTAGGTCCTTAATGAAGACATTAAAACACCCATCATACTCCCTTTCTTTTCCAATTGGGCACCCAACATATGCCCCTACTAAGTTAGTGTGGTTTCAAATTCAGGTGGACTATAGTATCACAGGTGGAAAATAGGTGAACCAACAATAGTATCACCTGTATATATGTAGGAAACAACGACTACAGTGAAGTAAGTGAAGGTGAAGGTGAAGGTACCACCAATAAAGAAGGAATCATAAGCATCACTTTTCCATTATATTCTTACTCCTAATTCCTTGATAAGATATAGCTTCACCCATCCGAAAAAGGAGAAGGAAGGGTCTCAATAGATTCATGGCGTTGGAGGTGGAGCATAGAAATATTTGCATTGTTGCATTAGCAATCTTATGGCTATCATGCAAAAAGTTTTATAGTTTTTCTTTTGGCCTATCATTACATATTGCATTCATCCTACGCATCTGAAAGGCAGTCTTCAAAAAGGTTCTATGACAACATGATGTTTTCTCAAAGGCTCCATATAAAAAGTTATCAAATCAAATCTTAAAAACTCCACATGAAAAACCCTACATCAGAACAAGGCTCTTTTAGGAGTAGCAACCTGAGAACATGCCAAAGACTGATTGGACATTATCATTAGCATATATTGGTTGTAACTATACGCTTATATGAGTGATTTTGTTTTCAATGTTGATTTGCTAAAAAAAATTGCATTTCAACATTATTTATATCTAAAAAAAATTAGTTAAGGGACACTTGGTTATTGCAGATACTATCTAGGCTGAAATTTTGTTTTAGTCTTGAAATAAGAAGTAAAATTAAAGTTTTGTATGAAGTGCTTTATTCTACATGTTGCATCAACCATATTCTCAATTCGTTGTTCATTTTCTATGAATTTTAATTGGAAGTGATTTATTCTACATGTTGCATCAACCATATTCCCAATTTGTTGTTCATTTTCTATGAATTTTAGTTGAAGTATTTCAATCAATTTATCATTCAGATAAATTTCCTTATGAAGATCAATAAAGAATGATTTTCTTTGCTAATTGGAATTGATTAAAGAAAAAATAGTTTGGCAATGAGTGAGCAATTCTAAATGTTATATGGGATGATAGGTATTGATTTGCTGAAAAATGAACATTCTATGCATTGCTTGCTTTATAGCTATAACAAAATAAGGACACTAGATATACACAAAGATGAGTTTATGGTGTAGTGGTATCATAGTAGCTTCCCATTATAACAAAATAGCCAGCACACCTAATGAAAATAATACCACTGGAATCTTATAACAAAATAGCCAGCACACCTAATGAAAATAATACCACTGGAATCTAGGGTAACTGATAACAAATGAAAGACTACTCTCTGTGCTATAGTTGGTTATCACGTCAGTCTCACACACTATAGGTCCCGAGTTCCAACCTGGTCTCAGACTCTCACACACTATAGGTCCCGAGTTCGAACCTGGTCTCAGACGTATGTGCTTTACTATTCTGTATTTTCCATATCTGGTCTACTGAAAATAGTCAACTTCATGTTTAAACTTGAAAAACAACAAAAGTCACTTATTATTAATGCTCCTCCTAAATAAAATGAAATTATTGAACGATGGAACTTGTCTCTTCGGAAGCAAGAATACTTGAATCTGTTTTATAGTATATAAATAACAGAAAACACGCCCGATGGGACTCGAACCCACAATCGCCTGATTAGAAGTCAGACGCCTTATCCATTAGGCCACGGGCGCTATACATTCGATGCTTAAACTGATTCATATGGATCTTGATTTATTCTTCTGCTAATTCCCCAAAAGGAAATTAATGTAGAGACCCAACAGTATAGAGGTAGATTTATCCGATTTCTTCTATCCGTTTGGTTCAATAAACAGGCCGTAACATAAATATTTCAACGGTATGATCACTTATTTTAAGTAGATCTATTACATCTTTAGACTAATGTTCAGTTACGCCATGATCTCATTGAGATCAAACGTTAATAAGATTTAAAAATTAACAATGAAGTACTTATCTGCTGGGCCAAAAAAACGAACAACCAACGCGGGCGGGAGGGGGGCTACGTATTGCCATTATACTCATTTTCTCACACGGCCACCCATCATCATCTAGGCATCATCCAGCAAGGAAGTATCCCTACTTTTTTTCTTTCACACAATCTCAAGGATCCCACCCACAGAAATTTGAACTTGCTTTCAAACACATCTGTACCCTTAGAAATATCTTGTTGGAAGAGACCTGTTCTATCTAAATAATCCCAATGGTGAGACTTTTAGTAATCACGGATGCATCCTTTATTTGATCACGGATGAACCCAAAACTGCAACCATAAAGGAACTTTAAGTCGTCCTTTATCGAAAATTTATAGGAATCCCTCAGTGCATACAGTGCTCACCTCAACCTCAACCTGCACACATGAGAATCCCTCCCATGCACTTCAAAACCCTCCGGCTATTCGATATATACCTCCTCCTTTCTAACTCCATTTAGAATGGTCGTTTTTACATTGGCCATCTAGTGAATTTTCCATCCCATCTGTGTTGGCAATGAGATCATGGGCCGAATAAAATTATACCTAGCTACAGGGGTGAATGTGTCGTCATAGTCAACTCCTTTTTTTTTTAAGAAAATCCTTTAGCCACGAACCTAGTTTTGAACTGTTTTGTGCTACCATCTACAACATGCTTGATCTTGTAGATCCAGTGTGAGCCTACCACAAATTTGTCCATCGGTCTCGGTACTACCTCCTACACATCTTTCATGATAAATTTATATTCCTCAACCATGGTATCCAACCAAACTTGTTGTTGTACAGCCTCCTGATAACTAGTAGGTTCATTCTAAATGAGTTCGCTCATCAGATCCATGTAATCCGAATAATTATGTGGCATCCCGCTCTCTTGGAAACTATGTCTAAGAGCTCCCACATGCTCTTGACCATCCTATATAAGTCATCTAGTCTCTCGGTTACCAATCCTCCTGTCGGTCACCCATTTACTCTTCGTTGAATTTAATCCTCTATGAAGGAATGAGAAGGTGGGTTGAAAACCTTAAAGAGATAATCAACTTCTTCTATAAGGCAATATGTATGAAACTAAATATTAACAAGTCAAAAATCTCCTATTAGGGCTTTTAGAAAATGACAAATATTTGTACTCTCAAGTCTTTCCTTTTTAGTTATTGGAAATAGAGGATGGAATGAAATACATGGGTTTTCATTTAAAACAAAATTGGTATAAAAAAGGTGACTAGCAATGGATAATAGTCAAGGTAAAAAAGAAACTCAACACATGGTTCAGTTGATGGCTCTTCAAAGGTGGTTGATTAGTTCTCGTCAAATCTTTTCTTGAATCCATCCTCATCTATTTTATGTCCCTAGCATAAATTATAGAAGGAGTCTACAACAAAATTAGCATGTTAAGTTTTAGGTTAATCTGGTCTAGAAAGGTAGGAAAAAAATGGGATGGTATTAGCTTCCTAGAAAAAACATATTGCTCGAAAATCTCATGGTGGATAGGGCCAAAATAACATATTCATTTTTCAAGGGATATTGTAGCCAAAAATGTGTGGAGATTGATAAAAGACTCTTGACCTTGGCCACATGTAATGAAAGATAAATACATTACTCCTGAATTCATGGAGGAATGGGTCATAAACCTATTCAGACATATTCAGAACACATCAATAATATGGAAATAAATTGTTATGGCCTCTCCCTTAATAGGAAATTGGTTGGTATGGAGAATTGATAGAGGTAACAAATTTCAAATTGTCTTGGATCCCTGGATTGGCAACAATAATGCATATAGGTTCCCACCCTAACTAATTTTGGACTTGAAAAGATGAGGCTACCATAATTTGCGACAACTAGCCCAGAGAATCAGGAAGTATGGATAGGCAACAACAATGACTTTCTTGGGAGGATATTGGATTTTGGGATGAAAATGAAAAAATATGGGAATGCTACACTCGAAATCCAAGAAGTTGTTTCAAAAATTGAATGATGAAGAAGATCAGGTCATTTGGTGTTTGAATCCTATGGGTAATTATGAGCTTAGGCTAGGATACAAATCCCTTACCATAGAGAATAAAATTATCCCATAGTCTTGGTGGTCGAGACTACTCTATAAATTCAAATTCCCATCCAAATGAAAAATATTCAAGTGGTTAATGTTAAAAAATAAATCCCTAACATGGAATGTTCTTCAAAAAATAAGTTAATGTTAAACAATAATGCCCAAACATGGGACATCCTTCAAAAAATAAGTTATGAGGGATTAGGTTTGTCTTTCCTTTGCAAAGTTGACTGAGAGACCAACTCTCATCTTATTATGACCTATGCTTATACTTTAGAAGTTTAGTAGGAAATAAATTACTTGGAAGGTTTGAACAATGCTTGGAAGGGGAACTCCATTGAAGAAGCACTTAAGAATTGGTCTATGAACAAGGACACAAATATGTATAAGGCTCTTCCTCTAACCATAGGCTGGGGAATCTGGTTGGCTCGAAACTATAAGCTCTTTGAAGATAATAATACCTTTCCATTGAAATGTGCTATCTAAATTTTGAACATCCTCTCTATGCATCTCAAAGTAATCTCCTCAAAAAGAAATAAATAAAGAATTTACATGGGATTTTTTCGATGGAGTTTCCCAAGGACCGTTGTCTAAGTGCAGGGATGGGGTAATTTTACACCTCTCCCCCACTCACAACATCAATAACTTTTGTAAAGTTATGGAACTAAAACTGGTCTTAATGCTAGCTCACAGAAATGAAGTTTCTCAAATCCAAATTTATGGATATTCTCTGGTTGTGATTCAATGAATGAAAGGAGAATTAAATTTGCACAACTTCACACTACAACCTATTTTTAATGAAATCCCACTTTGAAAATTGACTTTCTCTCACATTTCTTTTATGCATATTTACATGGACACAAACTATGAAGAAAACAAGCTATCTAAGAATGGAGTTGCACTGAAAAATGGGATTTGGAAGATCATTGATAACACTCCTACACACTACTTTGAATATCTTCATGCTCCTTAGTTCTAATTTTCTTCTTCTTACATTAAAGCTCTGTGGCCGATGTCTGTTGATGAAAATATTGACTAAGTATCTCCAAGAAAACTCGTCGAATTTTTTAATGTATAAAAAAGACTTTACATTTTTGAAAGATGTTTTCATTGGTATAACTTCTAGTCTCAGATTACCCTTCCCGTTAGATGAAGAGAAATTCTCGTTAGATTTCAATTCCCGTTAGATGAATGAGATAATTGTGTTTATGAATATGTTAATAAATCAAGAAGAGAAGAGAGGAATTAATACTTCGACAACTGAATCACTAGAAGAAATGGCAAGAATCTCTGCACACGACACGACATGTTGCCTCCAATTGAGTTTTGAAGGTGTATAGAATTGGCATTCGGGTCTGCAGTCCTTTTTTCGATAAATGTTAATTTATCACCCAACAATATCGACCCATCACATCCTTGAAGAAAACCAAATCCAAAGTTCAACCTGATGGGTAAAGAAAAAAGGGAGGAAATGACTTTATTTAAGTAATAAAACCACTGATATGTACTTAGTTATATCATCCTCCATTTGAATAGGGATATCAATGCATGCTGGGGTGGCGTCTTGGAGTCATGCATGTGTGCTTGTGGCCTCACTCACTGACACCCCATTGTTATTACAAGACCAGATTGTGAAAAAGACCAGATTGTTATTACAAGATCTAGTGGGTTGAAATTCATAGAATTATGTGTATAGGCAACATCACGAAAGCCATTATATATTTCTCTTTCGAATCAAACATAGAATATGGAAAAAATATAAGTAAATTCTACTCAAAGATTGAAATAATGAAAAGAAAAAGAGATAACCATTTGCAATTGTTTAAAATTAAAGGTTGACTTGAAGGTTCACAAGTTAGTTTCAATATAATTAGATAAAATGGGGAGATAGATAGAGAGGAAGAAATAAGAAGATATGGAGTTTTATTTTGTTTTTCATATTATTAAAATAAAAAGAACTGAAAGATATCATTCTCAATGATAGAGTTGAATGATAGAGTTGAGTGAAAAATGGAACATATATATTGGTTTTCATTGTCCTAAATATTGGTTTTCAGTTCTCATGAAAGTAAATTCACTCATGTTGCAAATTCTGGATGGAAGTCGGCCATGATTAAATAAACTTGATATGAGGAGTATTGGAAGTATTGTTGGTTATATTACAAGAGAGAAGAAATTATCTTTTGGGGGGCTATAATTTTCTAAAGGAAGGTAGATTTTAGGAAGGACCTTACAGTTGGTGGGCATGCAATCCATTGGGAGACTATTCTCTCTGTTGAGAAAAATTCTACTCTATGGAGTGACTTTATAGTTGGAAGGTTGGAATTTTTGGATAGCAATTATACTACTAGATAGAAGATATGGTAGGTAAGGAGGAAGGAGAGGTAGAGATTCTAGTCCTAGCTCCTAGGTTAAGAAGAGGTAGGGATAGGAAATGCGGGACTTCTAAGGTACTAAAGAAGGAACCATATGTCAAGGGCTAGGGGGAGGTTATAGTAGTTGTGGAGGGTACCATACCAAATTTTAAAGCCATGTGAACCAAGAGGTGGATTTCATTAAGAACCCAATTAAATAAAAACAAGGGCAAGCCTTTATGAAGAAAATTGATGCAGAGGTCCTAGAATGGATTCCACATATATATTTCTCTTGGAGTCATGAGACCAAGTATTTGAAAATGGTGGAAATATACTAGCAGAAAAATACATTAATAGAAAAGGTTGTGGAGGAGAAGGGCACTCAAAAGAATTTTTTTGAACAAACTGGACTAGCGAGACCAAAAATATGAAGCATTGATGAATTCCATTTAGGGATCAATGGCAGGGAGTGACAACCATGGGGAGGAATGAAATATTTTGAGGGAAGAAGAGGGGGCACTTAGGGCTCCTAGGGAAGCAGTCACTCCACCAATCTACATCCATGTGAATTTTGACTCTAAATCTTAGGACTAACATGAAGCCTTATCTTTGAACAACTCTAATATTTTTTTGATAGCTATTTTCCATCCTTCTTTGAAAGTATGTCAGAGAATGGATTGATCAAATATATTTTCAGTGTATATTGTTATTGTTAATTATTATTGGCTAAATTACCCCCAAAAAATTTGTAAAACATTAAAACTCATATCTACTTTGTAAATTTCAATATGTAATATAATTTTTTTTTAAAACATCTAGTTAATTTTTACTTGTATTTTTTTTTAAATTATTATAATTTAATAACTCAAATATACATTTATTTACAATATATCTTCAAAAATATAATAAAAAAATTATTTTTTTCTTAATAATTTGTGAATACATTTTTATATAAAACAAAATTTCACAAATAAAAGTTTTTAATTATTTTTTTTATTAAACTATTTTTTTTTCTATGAAATCAATTCCTAATATAATTCATCGATTTACAATAAAACAATTACCCCTATGTAACCAGAAAGAAACTAATCGCTCTTATTAGCTTTTTACCATTGAACTACCCATATACTAGTTCTCATTACAATAATTCATTAAATTAAAGATTTTACCCACCAAAACCCTGTCCGTGTTTATTTTATCAATAGAATTTCCAAATATGGTCTTTTATATAAGTTTCAATAAATAAATGCATGACATTGAAAACATAACTACATTCTATTGTTCTCAAAACCATCTTATTTCATGAATTTATTACCCAAAACACATCCACAAATTTATTACCCAAAACACAACCACTTGCAAATAGTTTGATAATCAAAGTTATCAAAACATATATTTGATAATCAAAGTAATCAAAACATATATTTGATAATCAAAGTAATCAAAACATATATACCAATTAGAAGCACAGTGTTCTATCAAGGATGTTCAAACTTATATTTCAAACTCATATCCCCAAGCATTTCACGATTGTCAATCATGTCCCACAAATTTTATGTTAATATGGGTTTTTTTATTGAGGACTCGGAGGAATCAAAGTTGATAAAATTTGAAAGAGATGACATATAAAAACTACTTGAAAAACGATGATGGCATAACTAATGTAGTATTTTATTAAACCCTGAGTGCAGATCCAAATTTCATTTTCGTTAATGGAAACCAACCTCAAGTGTTGCATGCTCTATTATTGAAGTGTTTCCTGCGACACATCTATTCCTTATTAGTTGAAGTCTGCATGTGAAGAGAGAAAGAAATTGTGAGATATTCAATTACAACGATGGGGTCCCAAGTTTCCTTCACTTTCAGTTTGATATCGATGCTGACATTGTTTCTACTGAGCCCACTGTCTCCATGTTTCATTATTATTATTATAGTAATAAATATTACAATATGGGCCACTGAGCCCACTGCTGGATTCTAGTTTTATCGTCGACATTGTTGAAACTGAGATCACTATATTCTCGTCTTATTAGTCCCTGCCTTCGGCTAGGGAGTAAGGCAATCACTCGGCAGTTTATAATCATTGACCGCCTATTAGTTAATCTATTTTATAGCATTAATTGGTGTCTTTTGGAGACCCACGCAACAGAGGAACAAGATGATGGATAGTTTTGTGCAAATCCTTCGGTCGTTACCAACAGGGGAGGCATTTTCTTCGAGCGGAGGCGCCACCCCCTTCAAGGCACAAATAAACTTTGATATTCTTATATTTGAAGGTCATATACATGCAGATGTTGTAGAAAATTGGTTGAATCTACTGGAAGGGTTATTTTTTGTCCATAACTTTTCGAATAGAGAAAATATTACTTTTGCACTCCTGAAAGTCGTTCCCCATGTCAAATATTGGTGGAAAACTTTCTGTGAGCAAAAGGAAACAAAGGAACCTTCATTATTTACAGTCACAACCACCTGGGAATCCTTCAAGGATGCTATTAAGAAACAATACTATCGTTTCAGAAGTTATGACGACTTGTATACCAAATGGACCACACTGCTACAAGAAAGAGACAAAGCAGTCCTAGATTTCACAAATATCTTCCATAATTTGCGCACCAAGCTAGGTATCAAAGATTTAGAGCGATCTGGTGCTCAAGTAGCATGGTTCTCTGCATAGATACATCCAGACCAAAATGAAATTTTTTGACATATCATCCTTGGGAACAACCTACCAATATGTCGTCAAAATCGAGAAGAAGCTCAAACAAAAGACACAGAAATTTGGGCATGGGAACCTCTCACAACAAAAGCCAGGAAAGAGCGGCCCCAAACCACAGAACAAAGGACATAGAAAATATGGATAGTATCAGGACAACCAGTCCAAGCCGTAAGAAAAGAAGGACATCGAAAAGACAAAGAAAGACACCGGGAAGTGGTGCGACTTCCATAAGAGCCTTTGGCATAACACTGTTAGTTGTCGCTCAAAGCAGTCACTGGTGGCCGAAGTGAAAGCCTTTGAATCAGATGTGGGTTCTGACTCTGAGTTAGAACTAGAAAGTGGAAGAAACATCATTGATGCGGAACCCAATGACATCGTTGCTACCACCAAGCTCCAACCTGGTGAACCAGATGAGCCAGAAGAAGGAGAGAGCCTCTTCCATTCATAGAAGTGGGTAAAAGGCACCTTGTTGCACTTCATTGTTGATAGTGGTATCCAGAAGAACATCATCTCAGTAGAGGTCATTAAGCGGTTGGCCCTGCTAACAATGTCGCAGCCACAAACCTACACCATTGGATGGCTCCGCCAAGAAAGCGATCCCTATGTCATCCAAAAGTGTCAACTGTCGTACGGCATCAAGCCCTTCAAAGACGAGGTATTGTGTGATTTTTATCCTCTCTAATTTTGTGATGTTCTTTTGGGGCAACCTTATTTATGGAAACGTCATGTTGTATAGGAGTCTAGGCCTCGTAGTGTTATTATTACTTTGAACAGTAAATTGTACAGGCTACCTGAGGCAGTCCCACCTAGTGTTATTTCCTTGATGTCTGCTAAGAAATGTAGGAAGGTTATCTCTCAGATGGGGAAGTTTGTATTCTTCGTTATTCTCTCTCAGAATGAGTGAAAGATCACGGCCACATCCAGGGTATCTACGATCGACCTCTCTGCACAACAGAAGCAAGTATATAAGGCCATGGAAGAATACTCAGATATCTTCTCCTCACTTACTAGGGTACCTCTATACTGCCAAGTCAAGAACCCCATCGATTTGAACCCTGACGCACCACTGCCCAATGGGTCAGTCTATCACTGCTCTTTGTTAGAAAATGAGGAGATCAAGCGACAAATCCAAGAACTGCTCCACAAGGGTCACATCCATCCCATCTCATCACCTTGCGGAAGCCGAATTGTGTTGGTACAGAAGAAAGATGGAACCTAGTGACTCTGCATTAATTACCGGGCTCTGAATAAAATCACAGTCAGAAACTGATATTTGATTCCCCGAATCGACGAACTCCTTGATCAAATCACAGGGGCCAAATGCTTCAACAAGATTGATCTGAAGTTTGGCTATCACCAGGTCCCGAGAGAACAGACATATGTATGGAAGACCGCCTTCAAGTCAAAGGAAGGCCTTTTTGAATGGTTGGTCATGCCCTTTGGTTTGAAAAATTATCCAGCCACTTTCATGAGGATTATGAATGATATCCTATGACCATTCATCAATACTTTTGTAGTGGCGTATCTGGATGACATTCGCATTTACAACAAGACTTGTGCCGAACACTTGCATCATATTCAGCAGGTTCTGCACACCCTACGACAACATAAGTTATACGCCAACTTGGAAAAATGATCCTTCGGCATGGACATGGTCCATTACATGGGATACATCATTGATCAACATGGCGTACATGTGGATCCAACCAAGATCCAATTCACCTGTGACTGGCCAGCCCCCACAACACTCAATGAGCTTCAGAGCTTCTTGGGCCTTGCCAATTTCTACTGTAGG
>SNQJ01S0082681.1:60086-93656 GCA_010110895.2 Picea sitchensis
TAAGAATCCATCCTATCACAGTAAAACAAAACATATACCTATCAAGTACCATTTTGTAAGACAGGTCATCGATGAAGGTGGACTCTCTCTTGAAAAAGTGCATACAAAAGAGAACTATGTAGACATGTTCACAAAACCAGTACTGTTAGAGAAGCTACAATGGTGCTTGGCTTCTCTTGGCTTGCAGAAAAGGTGATGAACAGAAGCAGGAGCAAGGTATCAGGGTAATTGTTGTCAAGGTGGAGATTGTTGGAAACGGTGACAACAAGTCATCCATGAATAGGATTTCAGATCCTATAAACCGGGATTGGTTGTAACCAATGCGCCTAAGTTAGAATATGGATGAGATTACAATTAATGTGTATATTGCTATAAATTTGTATGCCCGTAGAGGCTGTGAGTGTTTCAGAGAGGATTGAGATCCGACTGTAATCTCCATTAGCTGAATAATAAGATGACCGATACCTATGCTTGGTGGACGTAGCCCAACTTTTGGGTGAACCACGTAAATTGATGTGTCTTTGTTTGCATATGTATTGATTGTCTTATGGTAATTTGTGTTTCCGCACTTGCAAATTACAACAGTGTCTATATTATTATTGTAATATATATTACATTACGCTACTCACCCCATTATCTTATATGTTTTATTATTACCTTACATTATTGGAAAATAAGAAAATATACCTCATTGTCTTCTCGTCTTATTATTATTGTAATATATATTACATGACCCTACTCACTCACTCCACTCTCTTACTCACTCACTCCACTCTCTTATGTTTTATTATTACTTTACATTATTGGAAAATAATGTTATGTTTTATTATTACCTTACATTATTGGAAAGTAAGAAAATAAAAGTTATGCGTTTCCAGTTTGAATCATATATTCTTTCATCATGTCTATAGAGAAAGAAACATGTTAATCTCTATATTATTATTGTAATATATATTACATTACGCTACTCACCCCATTATCTTATACGTTTTATTATTACCTTACATTATTGGAAAATAAGAAAATATACCTCATTGTCTTCTCCTCTTCTTATTATTATTGTAATATATATTACATTACTCTACTCACTCCACTCTCTTATGTTTTATTATTACTTTACATTATTGGAAAATAATGTTATGTTTTATTATTACCTTACATTATTGGAAAATAATGTTATGTTTTATTATTACCTTACATTATTGAAAAATAAGAAAATATACTGTCTTCTCGTCTTATTATTATTATTGTAATATTTATTACACTACCTTGTCATATTTTCTTTCATCATGTCTATACAGAAAGGAACATGTTGGTGTCTATATTATTATTGTAATATATATTACATTACGCTGCTCACCCCATTGTTTTATATGTTTTATTATTACCTTACATTATTAGAAAATAAGAGTTATACTTTTCTAGTTTGAATCATATTTTATTTCATCATGTCTATAGGAAAAGTAACATGTTGGTGAATGAATCGTTGAAAGCTAAGTGATTGCACCATTTTTTCTTTCATCATGTTTACAGGGAAAATAACATGTTGGTCAATGGATTGTTGAAAGCTTTATCATGTTTACAGGGAAAATAAAATGTTTACCAATGGATTGTTGAAAGCTGGGTCATTGCATGTTTGTCAATGGATTGTTGAAAGCTGGGTTATTGCAGGATGTTGGTCATTAGGACATTTTGGAAGAAGTAGATGGTCAAATTTTTGAATTTAAGCATCATTGGCTTATTTGAGTTCAGATTTGTGTCATGGATGATAATATAAAATGATGGGCTATATAGGCTATTGTTGGTATTTATGTTGGTATTTATGAATCTTTTTGGTTATGGGAATCAGAATGGTTTATTAAAAAATACCCACCTATGGGAATCAGAATGGATAGACCAACTTGGAAAATACCCGCCTTACATTATTGGAAAATAAGAGTTATACTCTTCCAGTTTGAATCATATTTTCTTTCATCATGTATATAGGGAAAGGAACATGTTGGTGAATGAATCGTTGAAAGCTAAGTAATTGCACCATATTTCCTTTCATTGTGTTTACAGGGAAAATAACATGTTTGCCAATGGATTGTTGAAAGCTTTATCATGTTTACAGGGAAAAGAAAATGTTTACCAATGGATTGTTGAAAGCTGGGTTATTGCATGTTTATCAATGGATTGTTGAAAGCTGGGTTATTGCAAGATGTTGGTCATTGGCACATTTTGGAAGAAGTGGATGGTCAAATTTCCGAATTTAAGCATCACTTGCTTATTTTAGTTCACATTTGTGTCATGGATGATAATATGCAACTATGATCATATGGAATGATGGGCTATATAGGCTATTGTTGGTATTTATGAAGATTTTTGGTTATGGGAATCAAAATGGTTTATTATAAAATACCTACCTATGAGAATGAGATTTTTTTATTAAAAAATACCTACCTACCTATGGTTTATCCATTATGGTTGTAGGAATCATAATAGATAGACCAAATTCAGCAATTTTTATAATACTACCTACAAAACAATTAAAAAATACCTACAAAACATTTTAAAACATACCTGGAAAAAAATGGCAACGTCCACCACCGATGAATGCCAACTTCCACCACTGAGGGACGCTAACGAACACCACCAAGGAATGTTGAACGGACTCTCACCAATTCGAAAAAATGACATATGGCCGATGGTTGGGTGATATATAAAAATGATTTCGGTGGAAAGAATTTTTCGACGAAAAGAGTTGTTGGTCAAAAGAACCTTTTGGCCAAAAAATCTTTTGGCCAAGAGGATGTTACCGGATGAAAAAATTTGTCAAGATAATATCGTACACGACAGATGAGGGCGCCGTCATGGTACCATTTGATTTCACGTCAAAAGGTTTGGTCGAAAATTGTTTCGACCGAAAACATTTGTATTTCGATCGAAAAAATGTTGCTAAGAATTTTTAAGACCTGATTCTCACAAAAATGTAACTAACCTTCATGATTTTACCTTATTAAAAAATAAATACCTAACATGGGACATCCTTCAAAAAATAAGTTATGAAGGACCAAGTTGGTGTTTCCTTTGCAAAGTTGACTCAGAGACCAACTCTCATCTTATTATGACATTTTCTTAAACTTTAGAAGTTTAGTAGGAGATAAATTGCTTAGCATGCTTGAACAATGATTGGAAGGGGACCTCCATTGAAGAATCCCTTAGGAATTGTTTCTGAACAAGGATGCAAAGAGGTATAAGGCTCTTCCTCTAACCATAACCTTTGGAATGGTTGGCTAGAAACTCTATTCTCTTTGAAGATAAGGATACCCTTTCATTGAAATGTTCTATTCAAATTTTGAACATTGAATCTATTTTCCCTCAATATAAGGATGGATGCATCTCATTGAATCTATATTATTACGCCAATGGGTTTCCTTAGGAGGAGACCTAGACCACACTAATGTGCCCCTGGAGGTGGTTCTAGTACAAGAGAAATATTATATCCCCTTCAAATGAAATCTTGAATGGTTGAAGGATGTAGATGTATTGAATAAAGAAATAGATTCATGGAATCCCTTTGACGCTTCTCTTGATGAACCACTCGCCATTCAATTTAATAAAAAAATAAAAATGGTAAAGAAGATTGCAATTAATTGGTCTAATGAGAAAAAAATAAAAGGATGATAGGATCTTAAGAGTAGTTGAAGAATTTCTAGACTCCTACTATAACAAAGAAGGATTTGGTTCCCTCTCAAAGAATGAAAAGAAGGATATGAGACTCCCACAAGATAAAAAAAAAAGGGAATATACTACTAGATAGGGAGTAAAATTGGAGAATCAAGAGTACAGATATTTGGTTGCAGGTAAGGGATGGAAATACTATTTTTTTCCACATGTATGCTAATAATAGGAAAACTATTAATTCAGTTTGGAAGATACAAAGAGACGATGGATACATGGCTACTAGCTTCTCTCAGATGGCTTCAAAATGGGTAAATTATTTTCATTCTCTTTTTCAAAAAGAATTTAGAGCAACCGTATTTGCAATCATTAGACTGACTAACTTGTTTCCAATATTTTCTAATCATGAATATAAGAAAGAATTAATGGATGAAGTAAAAAAAAAGGATCTTTTACGAACTCTCCAAATATTCCAAAAGGATAAAATCCCTGGTCTGGATGGCCTTCCAGTCAAATTATTTCTGATTTGTTTTGATTTCATTGAAGATGACCTTTGATGATTGATCAAGGTCTCTAGTACCTCTGGTAAATAATTAGTATCTTTTAATACTGTTTTCTTAGATGTTATTCCTAACACATATAATCCCATTCATTTTGATCATTTCATATTGATTTCCCTCTTTAATCTCATTTACAAAATTATCTCCAAAACAATAGCAACGATGATGAAAAGAATTCTCTCTCATCAAATCTCTCCAAAGCAGGTTGGATTATTGGAAGGGAGGAAAATTCACTAGGCACTAGGGGTAGTATACGAGAGTCTCCACTCAATCAATACTAGGAACCTAAAATCCCTATCCTAGAAGGTGAACCTCTCCAAAGCATTTTATTGGGTGAGTTGGATTTTCATTAGAATCATCCTTATTCGTCTTGGCTTATGTCATGGATTTGTTACTTGGGTAATGAGTTACATTAGCTTAAGTATATTTTTCAATTCTAATCATGACGTTTCCTTTACCTTATTTAAGTCTAAAAGAGGGATCAAACATAGTTTCTGTTTAACTCCTTTGTTGTTTCTCATCATTGTAGAAGAGCTTAGTATATCAATTAAGGAGGCCATCATAACTCAAAACATCAAAGGTATAAATTTTGTTACTTCCTGCAATGTCATGCATTTACTCTTCGTTGAATTTAATCCTATGTGAAGGAACGAGAAGGTGGGTTGAAAAACTTAAAGAGATAATCAACTTCTTCTATAAGGAAACATATATGAAACTAAACATTAACAAGTCAAAAATATCCTATTGGGGCCTTTAGAGAATGATAAATATTTGTACTCCCAAGTATTTTCTTTTTAGTTATTGGAAATAAAGGATGGAATGAAATACATGGGCTTTCATTTGAAAGAAAACCGGTATAAAGAAGGTGACTGGAAATGGATAATATCTAAGGTAACGAAGAAACTCAACACATAGTTCAATTGATGGCTCTCCAAAGGTGGTCAATTAGTTCTCGTCAAATATTTTCTTGAATCCATCCTCGCCTATTTCATGTCCCTAGCATAAATTCTAAAAGGAGTCTTGAACAAAATTAGTTAGTTAATTTTTAGGTTCATATGGTCTTGAGAGGTAGGAAAAAATGGGATGGTATTCGCCTCCTAGGAAAAACTTGTTTCACGAGAATATCAAGGTGGATAGGTCCTAAAGAAAATCTTTATTTTTCAAGGGATATTGTAGCCAAGAATGTGTGGAGATTGATAAAAGGCTCTTGACCTTGGCCACATGTAATCAAAGATAAATACATTACTCATGAATTCATGGACGAATGGGTCAGAAATCCATTCATACATATTCAGAACACATCAATAATATGGAAATAATTTTTTATGGCCTCTCCCTTGATAGGAAATTGGTTGAAATGGAGAATTGATAGAGGTAACAAATTCTAAGTTAGCTTGGATCCCTATATTGGAAACAATAATGCATATAGGTTCCCACCATGACTAATTTTGGACTTGAAAAGATGAGGCTACCTTAATTTGAGACAAGTAGAGAATCAGAACTATGGATAGGGCACAACAATGTCTTTCTTGGGAGGATATTGGATTTTGAGACGAGAATGAAAAATATGGGAATTCTACACTCAAAATCCAAGAAGTTGTTTCAAAAACTGAATGATGAAGAAGATCATGTCATTTGGTGTTTGAATCCTATGGGTAATTATAATCCTAGTCTAGGATACAAATCCATTACCATGGAGGGTAACAATATCCCATAGTGATCAAGGCTACTATATAAATTCAAATTCCCATCCAAATGGAAAATATTCAAGTGGTTAATGTTAAACAGTAAATCCCTAACATGGAATGTCCTTCAAAAAATAATTTAATGTTAAACATTAATGCCCAAACATGGGATATCCTTTAAAAAATAAGTTATGAGGGATTAGGTTGGTGTTTCCTTTGCAAAGTTGAATCAAAGACCAACTCTCATCTTGTTATGCCCTTTGATTATACTTTAGAAGTTTAGTAGGAAATAAATTACTTGGAAAGTTTGAACAATGCTTGGAAGGGGAACTCCATTGAAGAAGCCATTAAGAATTGTTCTATGAACAAGGACACAAAGAGGTATAAGGATATGCCTCTAACCATAGGCTGGGGAATCTGGTTGGATCAAAATTCTAATCTCTTTGAAGATAATAATACCTTTCCATTGAAATGTGCTATCTAAATTTTGAACGTACTCTCTATGCATCTCAAAGAAATCTCATCAAGAAGAAATAAATAAAGAATTTCCATGTTATTTTTTTGACGGAGTTTCCCAAGGAACCCCCTCTAAAGGCAGGCATGGGGGAATTTTGCACCTCTCCCCCACTCACAACATCAATAACTTTTGTGAAGGTATGCCACTAAAACTGGTCTTAATGCCAACTCATAGAAATGGAGTTTCTCAAATCCAATTTTATGGATATTCTATGCTTGTGATTCAATGGATGAAAGGAGAATTCAATTTGCAAAACTTCACACTACAACCTATTTTTAATGAAATCCTGCTTCTAAAATTGACTTTCTCTCACATTTATTTTATGCATGTTTACATGGACACGAACTATGAAGCAAGCAAGCTATTTAAGGATGGAATTGCACTGAAAAATGTGATTTGGAAGATCATTGATAACACTCCTACACACTACTTTGAATATCTTCATGCTCCTTGGTTCTAATTTTCTTGTCTTTACATTAGAGCTATGTGGCCGATGTCTCTCGATGAAAAGATTGACTAAGTATCTTAGGGAAGGCTGCCTGAATTTTTTAGTGTATAAAAAAGACTTTACCTTTTTGAAAGATGTTTTCATTGGTATAACTTCTAGTCTAGGATTTCCCTTTTAAGATAAAACTTTGGCTAGTTCAAGATTTCCTTTATGAAAGAAAACTTAGAAAAATTACATGAGATTCACTTGACTTAAGCTACATTCTTGTAAAGAAAAAATTAAATGCTACTCACCACTTACCACTATATTTATTATTTTAAAAATAAAAGTGCTAAATTAAAAAGTAAAATACACTTATGTAAATAGTGTTAAGATTTCCTTTATGAAAGAAAACTTAGAAAAATTACATGAGATTCACTTGACTTAAGCTGCATTCTTGTAAAGGAAGAATTAAATGCTACTCACCATCTACCACTATATTTATTATTTTAAAAATAAAAGTGCTAAATTAAAAAGTAAAATACACTTATGTAAATAGTGTTATGTATGAGAGACACATTATAATGCATCACCCCTAAGCTTGGAATGCACGTCACTTCACTTCTATTGATGCAATGGAATAAAAAAAGGAGAGTATGTTTTTTACTCTTATTTTTGAAAGGATGTGTTTCAATTGTCATTGCTTATCAAATTTTCAATAACATTAGTAAAAACTAATCAAATCTTTAATAAAATTAACTACGATGATATTATTTTAAAATTTCATTATATTATCAACTAATAAAAAAAATTCAATGATTATGACCTTCGTGACATTATACCTCAGAGTATGACAAGGTCATTGGTAGAAAGACCTTGGCATTGAAAAGATGAGATGAGTGTGCTAAGACTGGACGTTGGAGAGGGAATGTTGTTCCTTGTAATGTTGTTGCTTGTAGCACTAAAAGTCGCAAGGGAATGCTGTTGCTTGTAGCACTAAAAGTCGCAGTCATTGAGGAGTCTCGCCTTCAAGCTAACAAATAACAATTATAATGGTCTTCAAGCTACCAAATAACAATAATATTATTTGGTTTGAATTTCCGTTAGATGAATGAGATAACTGTGTTTATGAATATGTTAATAAATCAATAACAGAAGAGAGGAATTAATATTTCGACAATTGAATCACTAGTAGAAATGGCAGCACATGACACACAACAAGAATCTATTTTCCAGCCTTCTTTGAAAGTCTGTCAGAGAATGGATTGATAAAAAATATTTTCATTTTATATTGTTGTTAATTATTATTTTATATTGTTGTTAATTATTATTGGCTAAATTACAAAAAAAAAATTATAAAACATTAAAACTCATATTTATTATGTAAATTTCAGTATGTAATATAAAGAAAATTGTCCATCATCTTGTTAATTTTTAATTGTATATTTTTTTTAAATTATTATAATTTAATAACTCAAATATAATTTTATTTGCAATAAATCTTTAAAAATATAATATTTTTTTTTATTTTTATTTAATAATCTGTTAAAATAATTACCCATATATAAGAAAAAGAAAATAATAACTCTTATTAACTTTCTATCATTGACCTACCCATATACTAATTCTCACTGTTAATACAGTCTAAAACAATATTCATTAAATTAAAGATTTTACCCACCAAAATATTTCACCAGTAGAATTTTCAAATATGATCTTCAATATAAGTTTCAATGAATGCATATATGGCATTGAAAACATAATTACATTCTGTCATTCTCAAAACCATGTCATTTCATGAATTTATTACCCCAAAACACATCCACTTGCAAATAGTTTGATAATCAAAGTCATCAAAACATATATTTGATAATCAAAGTAATCAAAACATATATAACAATTAGAAGCACAGTGTTCTATCAAGGATGTTCAAACTCATATCCCCAAGCATTTCATGATTGTCAATCATGTCCCACAAAATTGATCATAATCTGGGTTTTTTTAGTGGGGACTCGGAGGAATCAAAGTCGATAAAATTTAAAAGAGATGACATATAACAACTACCTGCAATACAGTGATGGCATAACTAATGTCGTTTTTTATTAAACCAAGTGCAGATCCAAATTTCATTTTCATTAATGGCAACCTCAAGTGTTGGCTGCTCTATTATTGAATATCCGTCCATCACCCTGCTATTTTTGGATTATTTCCCTATTTCCTCTTATAATTAGAATCAGAATCAGAATTGAAATTGAAATCGCCATGCCATTACCATATTGGGATTGCATTTAGAATGGTTTTCACCATGTTGAGAGTTCAGCGATATATTAATACATAATATTAACATGAAGTTACTAATGCAACTTGCCACTAGCCATAAACTTAATTATGGAAAAAAATATCTTCTTGGGAAGAACAAGGGGTAAGAGGCATCAGACCTGCATCGAATGAACAATTTCTATGAATCCCTGGCGACACATTTGTTCCTTATTAGTTGAAGTGTGCATTTGAAGAGAGAAAGAAATGGCGAGAGATTCAATTATAGAGATGGCAACATAGAGAGCCGACGTAAATATATGGATAGATACAAATAACAATATGAGAACTGGAATAAGCGGGCGGTGATGAAATCGAGCGCATAAAGGGGTCCCAAGTTTCCTTCACTTTCAATTTGATATCGACGCTGACATTGTTGCTACTGAGCAAGCACACTGTATCCATGTTTTATTATTATAGTAATATATATTACAGCATGGGCCACTGAGCCCATTGCTGGCTTATAGTTTTATCATCGACATTATTGCAACTGAGCTCACTGATGTTTGGCAATGGATTGTTGAAAGCTGGGTTATTGCATGTTTGCCACTGAGCCCACTGCAGGCTAATAGTTTTATCGTCGACATTGTTGCAACTGAGCTCACTGATGTTTGCCAATGGATTGTTGAAAGCTGGGTTATTGCATGTTTGTCAATGGATTGTTGAAAGCTGGGTTATTGCAGGATGTTGGTCATTGGTCTATATTACATTACATTAGGCTACTCACCCTACTGACATATGTTTTAGTATGACATATGTTTTAGTATGGGCCACTGAGCCCATTGCTGGCTTATAGTTTTATCATCGACATTGTTGAAACTGAGCTCACTGATGTTTGGCAATGGATTGTTGAAAGCTGGGTTATTGCATGTTTTCCACTAAGCCCACTGCTGGCTTATAGTTTTATAGTCGACATTGTTGCAACTGAGCTCACTGATGTTTGCCAATGGATTGTTGAAAGCTGGGTTATTGCATATTTGTCAATGGATTGTTGAAAGCTGGGTTATTGCATGATGTTGGTCATTGGCACATATTACATTACATTAGGCTACTCACCCCACTGTCTTATGTTTTATTATTACTTTATATTATTAGAAAATAAGAGTTATACTCTTCCAGTTTGAATCATATTTTTTTCATCATGTCTATAGGGAAAGGAACATGTTGGTGAATGAATCATTGAAAGATAAGTTATTGTACCATATTTCCTTTCATCATGTTTACAAGGAAAAGAAAATGTTTGCCAATGGATTGTTGAAAGCTTTCTCATGTTTACAGGGAAAAGAAAATGTTTGTTAATGGATTGTTGAAAGATGGGTTATTGCATGTTTGTCAATGGATTGTTGAAAGATGGGTTATTGCAGGATGTTGGTCATTGGCACATATTACATTACATTAGGCTACTCATCTCACTATGTTATGTTTTATTATTACTTTACATTATTGGAAAATAAGAATTATACTCTTCCAGTTTGAATCATATTTTCTTTCATCATGTCTATAGGGAAAGGAACATGCTGGTGAATGAATCATTGAAAGCTAAGTTATTGCACCATATTTCCTTTCATCATGTTTACAGGGAAAATAACATGTTTGCCAATGGATTGTTGAAAGTTTCCTCATGTTTACAGGGAAAAGAAAAAGTTTGCCAATAGATTGTTGAAAGCTGGGTTATTGCATGTTTGTCAATGGATTGTTGAAAGCTGGGTTATTGCAGGATGTTAGTCATTGGCACATTTTGGAAAAAGTGGATGGTCAGATTTCTGAACTTAAGCATCACCTACTTATTTGAGTTCAGATTTGTGTCATGTATGATAATATGGAATGATGGGCTATATAGGCTATTGTTGGTATTTATGAAGCTTTTTGGTTATGGGATAATAATCTTTTGAGTGATATAGTTCATATTGTATTATCTTTTTTGTTTTTGTATTAATAAATTACCTTATGACAGTTTTAGAACTATGATGAGAGTTGTATATAGTTCATATTGTGTTATCTTTTTGGTTTTAGTATTAATAACTTACTCTATGAAAGTTGTATATAGTTCATATTGTATTATCTTTTTGGTTTTAGTATTAATAAATTACTCTGACACTTTTGGAACTATGATGAGAGTTGTATGAACACTGTATATGTGATGTAATGTAGGTTTTGAAAGAAAAACATATATTAAGTTATGTTGATGAAGGGAAAAATATTAGAATTTATTTATATCTTGATATAGTTATTAATAAAGACATAATATAAATCTTTTGAAAAATGTAACTTAGTTTTTTAATAAATGAAATTATTAGCATAATATAAATTATATGAAAAATGTAATTTCATTTTTTCTTTTATATATATATATATATATATATAGTTAAACTAACATAGTTGGTCTTTTCATAATAATCCATGTAATAACTAATGCTAAGTTATTAGCAAGTCATTCAATTGTCATTTGTATTTGGCTTTCTAGACTCATCACTAAAAACTTTTGGAAGCTTTGATTGTTATTGGATTGCATTCAATGATTTCTAATATAATTAGCTATAGATTGACAACTAGTGAGTAAGGATATAGACATCTCTCTCTTTAAATAGGGAGTCGTTAAATAGTTGATTACCACTTGTATCGATACATACACAAATATAGAAGATATGATACATTGTATCTCTAAACTTGATTATGGAGTAAAAAAATAATAGACTACATTTCATGGCTTCAAAGACTCACTAGCGTGTTAGCCATGAGGGGAAGAGTCCCCATTCTTTACTACATAACATAGCACTCCTGTAATAAAGACCCCAACATTGGATATGAAAAACAAATCCTATTCATGGGATACAAGAACTCTTGTAATAAAGACCCTGTCATTGGATACACATAGAAAATCTTAGTTATGGGATACAAGGTTTGACAATACATTAGACAAAAAAATCAAAACACATTCATCATTCCAAAACCTACTATCAACTTAATAATTTTCTGAGAGAAAATGTTAAATCTTTAAAGATATTTGGGAAAGGTAGTGAATTATTTCATAATCAAAATGTGTGCCCATGGTAAATGGTACTCTACTGTCCTTTTAATTAGAAATGGTATTTTCATACAAGGGAACATCTCAATCTTGGTTGTAGCACATCACATTTCAAGTCTATTGGAGTTTTTTTTTCTTGGTTGTCAAACCTATGCCTTAGAATATATACTATTCCTTAGAATATATATACTAGGTGCTTAGACATTCATTTCTATTCTAGATCCATTAATAAAGTGAGTGATGTTGAAACATTGTGGAATTTTCTAAGGCCTCTTCTATAGACGATGTCGTGTTTAAAATAGGGAATCAATAATGAAAAATTTTCGAAAAAATTAAAATCCATATTTATAATAATAGAATTATTACTAAGTGCATAAAATACATATTTATAATAATAGAATTATCACTAAGTGCATCGAATAAAGTGATCCCATAATGAATGTACATTGTGTATGTTCATATATTTCTTCTCTTTTTCTTATTTACCTACCAAGAAATGTATTATAGCTCTCCTTCCTACGATCTCTTTGTTAAGATATGTGCTCTATAATGCTTCTATTGCAACACACATGCCACATTTGTGTAGATTAACCCCATCAATATTGAAAAATGTCTTACTCCATGCAATATATAATATCATGGGCCTTCTCATACAACTATCAAATTTCATAAGAAGCCAAAAAAATAATACATTTATGAAAATACCATGCTAGATTATTTCCTTGGTAGCATTTCTTTGCTCTCTTGGGTGGGAAGAAAATGAAGGTGCAACATTTCTTTGCTTGCTTGGGTGGGGTGAAAATGTAGGTATAATAAAGGATTCTCTAATAGAAAAAGGTGCGTCCCAAAACCATATGTTAGAATGGTAGGGTTGTTTTGTTGAAGGGACTAATAGTTGTTAAATATGCAATAGAGGCAATTTAAGGGGAGGTTATGGCTCTAGAGATTTTTTTTCTATCTTAAGTGTCGACATCTTGCTTCATGGCATTGTATCAATCAAAGCTTCAATAATGAATATATGTATATGCTATGGATGTTTGAGATGTTATTATTCTTGTTTTTCTATACACCTCATGACGCCTTCTTCATTTTCTTATCATGCTGGCCATGCCATCCATATGGTTTGATTGTTGGTTTAGAGATTGATTCAAAATGGGCTTCTTTGTGGAGATTCCCACTTTATTTCCATGGAGATAGAACCTATGAGTGGAGTGAGGGAGTTGAATGGGCCTTCATAAATAGGGGTTTGTGTGTACAATGAAAGAAATATTATTTCACACTGTACAATAAATAACAATGGGACAAAACAATATTTTTTAGTATTTCTTTCACTTGGGGTTAGTACCTCTATAAGGTATGATGGCAATCTAACTACGATCTATGTCCTTAATGAAGACATTAAAACAACCACCATAATCCTTCCTTACTTTTTCAATTGGGCACGAAACATATACCCCTACTAAGGTACTATGGTTTCGAATTCAAGGTGGACTATACCCTTTGAGAGAATAGGTGAGCCAGCAATAGTAGATCACTTGTGCACATGTAGGTAGAAATGACTAGAGTGAAGTAAGTGAAGGTGAAGGTGAAGGTACCACTAGTAAAGAAGGAAGTAGCAACATCAATTTTCCATTATATTCTTACCCCCTAATTCCTTGATAAGATATATAGCTTCACCCATCCGAAAAACAGGAAGGAAGGGTCTCAATAGATTCATGGAATTAGAGGTGGAACATAAAAATATTTGTATTGTTGTATTAGTAGTCTCGCGGATATCTTTCCAAACATTTTAAATTTTTTCTTCTCGCCTATAATTACATATTACATTCATCCTATGAACCTGAAAGGAAGACTTAAAAAATATACTATGAAAACATGATGTCTACATTTATTTCTTAAGAGTAGCTGAAGAATTTTCACTCCAAATTCCGTTTGGTAATTGTACAATTTAAACATCCTTAATATCAACTACAAATCGATCTGATAATTGTTTTATGTTGTAGACTATAGATTATATCAAAGGAATAGGAAAAATTTCACACTTTCATCTACAACAATACACACAATAGTTTTCTTAGCTCTACTTAGGAACTTCAATATATTTATCAACAGTTAGCACCTACAACAGTCTTTCTTGCCTGTACCCAATGCATAAATTCAACTGTAAAGGCTTATTCAACAATTATTTTCCTTCTACCCAACAAGTGGATGTATTCTATCATTCATTCCTCAATAAAACATTTAACGAGAACTAAGTAAATGCATTCTACCAATTATTAAGCATGAGAACATTCAACCAGGGAAGAGTAGAAGAACATATCTAAACAAATTTTTGGGACAACAAATGAAATAGCCAAGTTCCACCCAACCATAGAAAAAAACAGAAAATCTACTTGTTTCGTTCACCCCCTATCCTTACCATGAATCCATGAGGGAGAACCTCAAAACTCCTCTTTCTCTATAGTCCTCTTTCAGATCCGAAAATTCTCCTTGCCTCACGCTCAGAAGTAGTGCTCGTAACAACAAGTGACATCGTTCTTCAGATCATAAGTTCTCATTCCCTCACACTTAGAAGTAGTTCTCGTAACAACAAGTCTGTTTTTGCCCCCCCAACATACTAGGCAGCATCGTGCCTCCTCCCATATGTTATATATGCAAAAGCATCTTGTGCCTAGCTCTTTTCCCCTTGGGAATTTTCGCAGCTTTACAAATCCCTGATTTTCAGGGGCTGCCAATGGTCAAATTCTTGATTTTCCACTTGTAAAATTCATCCCTGAGGTAGTTCAAGCATGTTCCCCTCTCATGGAGTCATGGTCACCTAATTTTAACCTTGTTGTTCCACTTGTCCCTTGGCAATAAATATAAAAATTATTTGTTTCTTAAAAGTGTCATAGTCAAAGAGTTGGTTGGGAAAATCAAATCTTTTTCCAAAATTCATAATAATAAATTAAAATTAACTAAATTCCAAATTCAGAATTACCATAAATTGCAATAATTTTCCAATTTCAAACTTACCAAAAATGGAAATAAATTCTTAAGTATTTTCAAACTTCAATAATAATTTATTTTTGGGGATGTTGCATCTTTTCCCCCTTTAGTACAACACTATCCACAATGTTCATTCCTTTCTTAGAATAGGGTTGGATAAGATTTCTATAAATCTTCCTCCAATTCCCAAGTAGCCTCGTCAGGACTAAAGTGCTTCCATTGCACTTTTACCTGGGCGACGACTCTGTTCCGTAGTGTTATTTATCTCCTGTCCAGAATGCTCATAGGTTCCGCTTGGAACTCGCTTTCTGGTTCCACCTATACCATGTTCCAATCGATCATGTGAGTAGGATCATGAACATAATTTTTTAACAAAGAAACATGAAATACATTATGAATTTTCAGATTTGCAGGAAGTGCAAGTTGATATGCCCAGGGTCCAATTCGAGCTAAGATATCGAAAGGGCCACAAAAACTAGGCACCAACTTGGAAGAGTTTCCTATATTTAGTGAACTTCTTCTAGCTTTGACTTTTAAATAAACATGGTCTCCAACTTTAAATTCTTGGTGTCTTCTTTTCAGGTCCGCATAACTTTTCTATCTGTCATATGCCTCCTTTAAATTTTGATGTACTTTTCTTACTATATTCTCCATTTCCTAGAGAATTTATGGTCCCACCATGAGTCTGTCAACTGGGTTATCCCAGCTAATCGGAGTTGTACACTTTCTATCGTACAGTACTTTGAAGGGGCTCATCTTAGCAGATGCCCGGTAACCATTAGTGTATGCAAATTCCACCAAGTGATGGTAGTTGTCCCACTTACTTGGCTTCGTCCTTACATAAATTTGTAACATATATTCCATTATTTGGTTTGTTCATTTAGTCTGCCCATCCATTTGTGGATGGTAGCATGTGTTGAAATTCAAGTTAGTATTCAACCTTGCAAAAAAATCTTTTCAAAAGGTAGATGTAATTTTTACGTCTCTATCTGAAATCAACATTTTAGGAATGCCATGCAGTCTAAAACTTTCTTTCATGAATATTTCAACGATGTTAATAGCTTTATACGTAGATTTTAAAGGAATAAAGTGTGCAGACTTGCTAAGCTTATCAATTACTACCATAATTGAATCATTCTGTTTTTTGAGTTCTAGGCAAACCCGTGATAAAATCCAGTGATATAGTTTTCCATTTCCATTCCAGCACAGGTAGAAGCTACAACAAGTCGGTTAGATGTTGGTGTTCAACCTTCACATGTTGACAATATTGGCACTTAGACAAGTATTTTTTTGTCTCTCCTTTCATATTAGGCCAATAAAATAACTTCCTTAGTGTTGTTACCAATTTCTGGTATCCCAGATGACCAAAATATGGTTTCTTGTGTACTTAGTCCAACACTGTTAACTTTAATTCAGCAGAATCTGGTATGTATAATATGTTTTTGAATCTTAGTAGACCATTTTTGTCCAAACTCATATCTGTTATGTCTAAAGTTCCTGCATTATTTTGTAAATCTACTACTTTTTTAATGTAATTTTCATCATTATTGCTTGCATCCTTTATCCTTTGCTCAATGTCACTTTTCGCCCTCCTAATGTTCATCCCAAACATCCCATGAATTCTTCTACTTAAATCATTTTCCACTTTGTTTTCCTTACCCTTGATGTGTCTTACCTCGAAGTCAAATTCTCTTAAGAAGGCTAGCCATCTTTCTTGCCTTGCATTAAGGTCTCGTTGACTAAACAAAAATTTCAGACCACTGTTATTAGTCAACAACAAAAAAAATTTGCCCATTATATAGTGTCGCCACATCTTTAACCCATGGATGACAACTGCTACATCTAGGTCATGAGTGACGTAGTTTCATTTGTGCTCTTTTAGTTTTCTAGACTCGTAACAAATAACATGCCCTTCTTGAGTTAGGACACATACCAAACCTTTTTTGCTCGCATCCACACAGACTGTGAAGTCTTTATCCAAGTCTACTACCCTTAAAATTGGTGTGGTTGTTAATAGTTCTTTTAACTTATTAAAATTATCCTGACATTTTTGTGACCAATTAAACTTGGTTCCCTTTTTCTATACAGATGTGATAGGGTATGCAATCTTCGAGAATCCTTCTATAAATTTGCGGTAGTACCCAGTAATTCCCATGAATGACCGGATGTATTCTACATCCTTGGGTTTAGGCCATTCCATGATGGCTCTTATATTCTTTGGGTCAACTGCAATACCTTCTTCAAATATTACATGTCCTAGGTATTGTTTTTTCTTTTTATAGAAGTCGCATTTGTCAAATTTTGCATACATTTTGTGTTTTCTTAAAGTTTGCAATACTATCCTTAGATGTTCTTTGTGTTCTTATTTTGTTTTAAACTATACTAGGGTGTCATCAATAAATACCAAAAGAAACTTATCCAAGTACTAACTAAAAATGTTGTTCATTAAACACATAAATGTTGTTGGTGAGTTAGTGAGACCAAATGGTATAACAACAAATTTGTAGTGTGTGTATCTCATTCAGAATGTTGTTTTACTTATTTCTTCATATTTTATTCTAACCTGGTGATAACCAGAACTTAAATCCAATTTAGAAAAAATAGTTTCCCCACCTACTTGATCGAACAGATCATTGATTCTAGGTAAAGGGTATTTGTTCTTAACAGTCATTTTGTTTAACTGTCTATAATCAATGCATAATCTTAGAGTTATGTCTTTCTTTTTAACAAAAAGGAATCGTGATCCTCATGGTGAGACACTTGGCCTGGAGTATTCCTTGTCCAATAGTTCTTGTAGTTGAATATTTAATTCTGTTAATTTAGGTAAACTCATTTGGTAGGGTGCCTTAGATATAGGAGTTGAACCAAGCAGTAGATCGATAGAAAAGTCTATCTCTCTCCTTGGGGGCAATTCAGGTATTTCGTCGACAAACACATATCTAAAATCATGCAGGATGACACAATCTTCTAGGCTAGGTTTATTTTCTCTTTCCAACAGATTTTTCACTTGGATAGCATAAATCTGACAACCTTTTCTCATGCACTTCATAAATTGCATTTATGAAATTTGCCTAAGTGAGACTGATTTTTGTATGCCTTGTACTGTCCTAATAGTGTCATTTTTGTCTCTGTCATTGAGTGATTTTTCATAACAATCTAAAACTACTTTATGCCTCTCTAACCAATCCCTATTTAAGGTCCAAGTGTTGTAACCTTTGCTATGATACCATATGTAATGTTCCCCAAATTTACCAAATAAAAAAGAAATTCTTAGGGAAATTAAATCTCTTTCTCTTTGAACGACTTATCTCGAAAAACCTATTGTTATTATAACTAGGTAGTTGTCATCACTATTAACTTTTTCAAGGTTTATGTTTTCCAGTTATTGACACAATTAACTACCACTACAACAACACACAACAATTTTCTTATCTCTACTAACGAACTTCCATACATTTATCAACAATTAGCACCTACAACAATCTTTCTCGACTCTACTCAATGCATAAATTCAACTGTAAAGGCTTATTCAACAATTCATTTCCTTCTACCCAATAAGTGGATGTATTTTATCATTCATTCATCAATAGAACATTTAACCAGAACTAAGTAAATGCATTCTACCAATTATTAAACATCAGAACATTCAACCAAGGAAGAGTAGAAGAACACATCTGAACAAATTGTTGGGAAAAAAAATGGAATAGCCAAGTTCCACCGAACCATAGAACATAACAACCATTCTACTTGTTCTGTTCACCCCCTAGCCTGACCATGAATCCATGAGGGAAAACCTTGAAAATCCTCTTTCTCTATAGTCCTCTTTTAGATCTAAAATTCTCCTTTCCTCACACTCAGAAGTAGTGCTCATAACAGCAAGTGACGTCCTTCTTCAGATCGAAAGTTCTCCTTACCTCACACTCAGAAGTAGTGCTCATAACAACAAGTCCTTCTTTTTCCACCAGCATACTAGGCAACGTCCTGCCTCTTCTCATATGTTATATATGAAAAAGCATCTTGTGCGTAGGTATTTTTCCCTTGGGAATTTTCGCAGCTTTACAAATCCCTCGGGTAGTTCAAGCCTATTCCCCTCTCATGGAGTCATGGTGACATGATTTCAACTTGGCTTTTCCACTTGTCTCTCAGCAATAAATATAAAAAAAAATAAAATCTTATAAGTGTCATAGTCAAAGAGTTGGTTGGGAAAATCAAATCTTTGCCCAACAGTCATAATAATAAATTATAATTAACTAAATTCCAAATTCAGAATCATCATAAATGACAATAATTTTCCAATTTCAAATTTACCGAAAACGGAAATAAATTCCTAAGTATTTTCACACTTCAATAATAATTTATTTTTGGGGATGTTACATATAAATTCAAATTCCCATCCAAATGAAATATATTCAAGTGCTTAATGTTAAACAATAAATCCCTAACATGGAATGTCCTTGAAAAAATAATTTAATCTTAAACAATAATGCCCAAACATGGGACATCCTTCAAAAAATAAGTTATGAGGGATTAAGTTGGTGTTTCCTTTGCAAAGTTGACTCAAAGACCAACTCTCATCTTGTTATGACCTATTCTATCTTTAGAAGTTTAGTAGGAAATAAATTACTTGGAAAGTTTGAACAATCCTTGGAAGGGGAACTCCATTCAAGAAGACCTTAAGAATTGTTATATGAACAAGGATATAAAGAGGTATAAGGATGTTCCTCCAACCATAGGCTTGAGAATCTGGTTGGATCAAAATTCTAATCTCTTTGAAGATAAGAATACCTTTCCAATGAAACGTGATATCTAATTTTTGAACGTACTCTCTATGCATCTCGAAGAAATCTCTTCAAGAAGAAATAAATAAATAATTTCCATGTTATTTTTTTGATGGAGTTTCCCAAGGAACCCCCTCTAAAGGGAGGGATGGGGGAATTTTATACCTCTTCCTCACTCACAACTTCAAAAACTTTTGTGAAGTTATGGCACTAAAATTGGTCTTAATGCTAGCTCATAGAAATGGAGTTTCTCAAATCTAGTTTTATGGATATTCTTTGCCTGTGATTCAATGGATGAAAGGAGAATTCAATTTGCAAAACTTCACACTACAACCTATTTTTAATGAAATCCCACTTTGAAAATTGACTTTCTCTCACATTTCTTTTATTCATGTTTACATGGACACGAACTATGAAGCAAACAAGCTATTTAAGGATGGTGTTGCACTGAAAAATGGGATTTGGAAGATCATTGATAACACTCCTATACACTACTTTGAATATATTCATGCTCCTTGGTTCTAATTTTCTTCTCTTTACATTAGATCTATCTGGCCGATGTCTCTTGATGAAAATATTGACTAATTATCTCACTGAATTTTTTAGTGTATAAAAAAGACTTTACTTTTTTGAAATATGTTTTCATTGGTATAACTTCTAGTCTAGGATTTCCCTTTTAAGATAAAACTTTGGCTAGTTCAGGATTTTCTTTATGAGAGAAAACTTTGAAAATTTACATGAGTCATTTGACTTAAGCTACATGCTTGTAAATGAAGATTTAAATGTTGCTCACCATCTACCACTATAGTGGTAGATTTATCCCACTTCTTCTAATTTTTTTCTAGAATCCGTTTGGTTAACATATAGTGGTAGATTTATCCCACTTCTTCTAGAATCCATTTGGTTAACAATAAACATGTTGTAACAAAAAATATATATCTCAATGATATGGATCATTAAAAAAGAAAAGTGATTAACATAATTAGCAGAATAATGAAAGATTATATTACTAATGACCACTTTAAATTTAGGTTTTAAATAATGTTAATTTTTGTATTCTTTCTCCCACTTTGGATTTAACTTTTTACTCTACTTCGTTTTTTCATGCACTTGAGTGGGGCATTTCCTTCTTTGCCAGGTGGGTGATAACCGCTTTAAATTTAGGCTTTTACTGAGGTTAACTTTATTACTGGGGTGTTACCCTTAAGGTTTTTAATGGGTCTCTCCCTTCTTTGTGAGGTGCTTGAGTGGGACGCGATCCAGTGCAGTTATGTGGCATCAAGTGTATGATTGATGTTCTTGGTTTTATGCATGTTTGATCTTTCTTAGTTCATGCTTTGTTATATTTTCTTTGTTTTTCTTCTGCTGCCTAACAAGTGGTATCAGAGATTAGAGTTGAAGGATCCGAGAGAGAAGGAGAAAATAATCTAGTCACTGGATCGAAGAGTCCAGCTGAGCCAAGTGACGTGGAAGTGGAGAGATGAGGACATATTTTATTACATCGTTGCAGGTCATCCCTATGGGACGGTGCAATGATAGCATGCAAACTTACAAAATTTCCAACAAGTTTTGAATCGTCATGGGTTGTACATAGTACACAGTGCGACATTATCACAGGAAACAGATTAGATATAGAGTGACGTCGTCGCAGGAGAAAGTTTGACACAGTGTGAAAATTTGAGAGCAAATTGTCACAGGCTACCCATTAACACAGTGCGATGATTTCCTAATCGTCGTAGGTGATCTTCATATAGGGTGTGACGATCATCAAAAAAAAATTAAAGGTTAATAAAAGGATTCACATGATATAAGAATTAAAGGGTTTTGTCTCATTTAAAGGTTTTAGTTTTTGTCTTATTAGGCATGGTGGAATCTTTGTCTCATTGGGTATAAAATGTTGTGGAGGATTATTTAAGTGGTTGGAGGATAAAGTATTTAAAAAGGGTTTCTTAAATATATTAAGAAGTGGACTTATTAAAAAGGGTTTCTTAAATATATTAAGAAGTGGACATTTTAAAAGGGGTTTTTGAAATATATTAAATATATATTTTGGAATAAATATTTTTCCAACTATATTCTATCATTGTGTCTTTATTATAAGAAGTTTTGTAGTGGTTTTTTGGACGGTATTTTTGTCTAATGGAGAAAGTGCATAATTCCAGGTTTGAGATTGAGTGGTAAGAATAACTTTGCGCTATGGAAGCTTAAGATGCGAGATCTTATTGTGCAACAAGGATTGCAAAAGCACTTGGTTGGAAGTTCAAAGAAACCGGTAAGCATGAAATATGAGGACTGGAAGGATCTGGATGAAAGGGCCCTCAATATTGTTCACCTGTGTCTAGCAGATGAGGTATTTTTTAACATCGTTGAAGAGACTACAACAACAAGTTTGTGGACCAAACTAGAGAGTCTGTATATGACAAAGAACTTGTCAAACAAAATCTTCTTAAAGAGGAAGTTGTACAACTTGCGGATGAAAGAAGGTACGAAAATTATTTATCACTTGAATGTCTTCAACACTTTGATTTCTAAATTAACTTCTATGGAAGTAAAGTTTGATGATGACGACAAGGCTATTACGCTATTGTGTTCGTTTCCTGAGTCTTGGTATCATATGGTCACAACTATGTGGTTTAAGACAACATATCCCATTGATTATGACCCTGTTGTGGGAGCTCACCCATTGCCTCATGTGGAATTGGCTTCTTCTTGACCTACATGGGCACGACTTTCCATGCCGATTCTCCTCCTTGGAACAAATTAAACATGTGAATATCCCTATAGATTGAGTAATTCTATTGATTTTCCATCATCATGTGTAGGGTTAACCTTTAGTCTTATTAAAGGTCTAATGAGGGTGAGGCTCTAAACAATTGGCTTGCATTTGCATGATCTTTTCTCTCAACTTGACTATCTTTTACGAGTTTTGGGTATTTATCTTGATGGGATGAACATTTTTTATTCCTATGAAACTATCTATGTTTTCAATCCTAAACACTATAACCAAATATTGTTTGATGTCCTGAACTATTGAAATCATACTTGTATTCAATTTTTTTTTATGTTGATGCTTATGAACTTATCAATTTTGGTTTGCTATATTTAATTGATCCATAGATGCATATTTATTTATATAAATTTTGTTTTCAATAAGGATAGGAGGTATGATTATAATATGTAACTTCTTCATGATTTCAAAGAATATGAACTGTTAGAAAAATTCATTTATTCTGTTTACAATATTAGGGTTTTAAATGGAATTGGAAAAGGGATAGATATATCAAAAAGGGATAGTTTTATACATGTTTTATTATTATTATTACTGTAATATATATAACAGTACAGCCCAATGTTTCCTACTTATACTTTTATCGTCGACATTGTTGCAACTGAACTGACTGTCTTCTCGTCTTATTATTATTGTAATACATATTACATTAAGATACTCACCCCACTTTTATCGTTGACATTGTTGCAAGTGAGCCCACTACTGTTGCCTTATAGTTTTATCATCTACATTGTTGCAATTGAGCTCACTATCTTCTCATCTTATTATTATTGTAATACATATTACATTAAGCTACTCACCCCACTTTTATCGTTGACATTGTTGCAACTGAGCCCATTGTTGCTGACTTGGTCTTATTATTATTGTAATACATACTACATTAAGCTACTCACCCTACTTTTATCGTCGACATTGTTGCAACTAAGCTTATTTTCTTCTCGTCTTATTATTATTGTAATACATATTACATTAAGTTATTCACCCCACTATCTTATGTTTAATTATTACCTTACATTATTGGAAAATAAGAGTTATACTCTTCCAGTTTGAATCATATTTTCTTTCATCATGTCTATAGGGAAAAGAACATGTTGGTGAATGAATCATTGAAAGCTAAGTTATTGCACCATCTTTCCTTTCATCATGTTTACAGGGAAAATAACATGTTTGCCAATGGATTGTTGAAATATTCCCCATGTTTACAGGGAAAAGAAAATGTTTGCCAATGGATTGTTGAAAGCTAGGTTATTGCATGTTTGTCAATGGATTGTTGAAAGATGGGTTATTGTAGGATGTTGGTTATTGGTACATTTTGGAAGAAGTGGATGTTCAAATTTCTGAACTTAAGCATCACTTGCTTATTTGAGTTCAGATTTGTGTCATGTATGATAATATGGAATGATGGGATATGTAGGATATTTTTGGTATTTATGAAGCTTTTTGGTTGTAGGATAATAATTTTTTTAATGATATAGTTCATATTGTATTAGTTTTTTTGTTGTAGTATTAATAAGTTACACCATGACATTTTTAAAACTATGATGAGAGTTGTATATAGTTCATATTGTATTATCTTTTTGGTTTTAGTATTAATAAGTTACTCTATGACATTTTTATAACTATGATGAAAGTTGTATATAGTTCATATTGCATTATCTTTTTGGTTTTAGTATTAATAAATTACTTGACAAATTTAGAACTATGACGAGAGTTGTATGAGCACTGTATATGTGATGTAATGTAGGTTTTGAAAGAAAAACATATGTTAAGTTATGTTGATGAAGGGAAAAATATTAGAATTTATTTATATCTTGATATAGTTGTTAATAAAGACATAATATAAATCATTAGAAGAATGTAACTTAGTTTTTTAATAAATGAAATTATTGGCATAATATAAATCATATGAAAAATATAATTTCATTTTTTAATAAATGATATATATATATATATATATATATATATATATATATATATATATAAAGTTGTAATGTTAACCTAAGCTAGTTGGCCTTTCCATAATAATCCAAGTAATAACTAAGGATAAGTTATTAGAAAGTCATTCAATTATCGTTTGTATTTGGCTTTCTAGACTCATCACTAAGCACCTTTGGAAGCTTTGGTTGTTATTGGATTGCATTCAATGTTTTCTAATATAATTAGCTATAGATTGACAACTAGTGAGTAAGAGTACACATATCTCTCTCTTTAAATAGGGAGTCGTTAAATAGTTGATTACCACTTGTATCGATACATACACAATTATAGAAGATATGATACATTGTATCTCTAAACTTGGTTATGGGGTAAAAAAACAATAGACTACATTTCATGGCTTCAAAGACTCACTATCCTATCATCCATGAGGGGAAGAGTTCCCATTCTTTACTACATAACATAGCACTCCTGTAATAAAGACCCCAACATTGGATACAAAAAGCAAATCTTATTTGAATGGGATACTAAAACTCCTGTAATAAAGAACCCAGCATTGGATACAGAAAGAAAATCTTAGTCATGGGATACAAAGTTTGAAAATACTTTAGACAGAAAAATCAAAACACATTCATCATTCCAAAACCGACTATCAACTTAATAATTTTCTGAGAGAAATTTCTAAAGCTTTAAAGATTTTGAGAAAAATTACGAAAGATTTAAAGATATCTGGGAAAGGTGGAGAATCATTTCATAATCAAAATGTGTGCCCATGTTAAATGGTACTCTACTATCCTTTTAATTAGAAAAGGTATTTTCATACAAGGGAACATCTTAATCTTGGTTGTAGCACATCACATTTCAAGTCTATTGGAGTTTTTTTTTTTCTTGGTTGTCAAACCTATGCCTTAGAATATATACTATTCCTTAGAATATATACTAGGTGCTTAGACATTCATTTATATTCTAGATCCATTCATAAATTGAGTGATGTTGAAACATTGCGGACTTTTGTAAGGGCTCTTCTATAGACAGTGTCCTGTTTAAATAGGGAATCAATAATGAAAAAATTTCGAAAAAAATAAAATCCATATTAATAATAATAGAATTATCACTAAGTGCATCGAATAAAGTGATCCCATAATGAATGTACATTGTGTATGTTCATATATTTCTTCTCTTCTTCTTATTTACCTACCAAGAAATGTATTATGGCTCTGCTTCCTACGATCTACTTGTTAAGATATGTGCTCTATAATGCTTCTATTGCAACACACATGCCACATTTGTGTAGATTAACCCTGTCAATATTGAAAAATTTATTACTTCATGCAATAGATAATATCATGGACCTTCCCATCCAACTATCGAATTTCATAAGAAGCCAAAAAATTAACACATTTATGAAAATCCTGTGCTATATTATTTCATTGGTAACATTTATTTTCTCTCTTGGGTGAGAAGAAAATGAAGGTGCAACATTTCTTTGCTTGCTTTGGTGGGGTGAAAATGTAGGTATAATAAAGGATTCTCTAATAGAAAAGGTGCATCCCAAAACCATATGTTACAGTGGTAGGGTTGTTTTGTTGAAGCGACTAATAGTTGTTAAAGATGCAATAGAGAAAATTTAAGGGGGAGGTTATGGCTCTAGAGATTTTTCTTTTGTCCTATGTGTCGACATCTTGCTTCATGGAATTGTATCGATTTAAGCTTCAATAATGAATATATGTATATGCTCTGGATGTTTGAGATGTTATTCTTCTTATTTTTCTATACACCTCATGATGCCTTCTTCATTTTCTTATCATGCTAGCCATGTCATAATATGGTTTGGTTGTTGGTTTAGACATTGAATCAAAATGGGCTTCTTTGTGGAGATTCCCACTTTCTTTCCATGGAGATAGAACCTATGAGTGGAGGGAGGGAGTTGAATGGGCCTTCATAAATAGGGGTTTGTGTGTACAATGAAAGAAATGTTATTTCACATTGTACAATAAATAACAATGGGACAAAACAATAGTTTTTAGTATTTCTTTCACTTGGGGTTAGTACCTCTATAAGGTATGATGGAAACCTAACTACGATCTATTTCCTTAATGAAGACATTAAAACAACCACCATAATCCTTCCTTAATTTTTCAATTGGGCACCCAACATATGCCCCTACTAAGGTACTATGGTTTCAAATTCAGGGTGGAATATACCCTTTGAGAGAATAGGTGAACCAACAATAATATATCACTTGTGCACATGTAGGTAGAAACGACTAGAGTGAAGTAAGTGAAGGTGAAGGTGAAGGTACCACTAGTAAAGAAGGAAGTAGCAACATCACTTTTCCATTATATTATTACCCCCTAATATAGCCAATGGCCAAATTCTTGATTTTCCACTTGTAAAATTTAGCCCTGAGGTAGTTCAAGCCTGTTCCCCTCTTATGGAGTCATGGTCGACTAATTTCAACCCGACCGTTCCACTTTTCTCTCAACAATAAATATAAAAATTATTTGTTTTTTACAAGTGTCATAGTCAAAGAGTTGGTTGGGAAAATCAAATCTTTTTCCAAAAGTCATAATAATAAATTACAATTAACTAAATTCCAAATTCAAAATTACCATAAATTGCAATAATTTTCCAATTTTGAATTTACCAAAAATGGAAATAAATTCTTAAGTATTTTCAGACTTCAATAATAATTTATTTTTGGGGATGTTACATATTTTCCCCCTTCAGTACAACACTATCCTCAATGTTCATTCCTTTCTCAGAATAGGGTTGGATACGATTTCTGCAAATCTTCCTCCAATTCCCAAGTAGTCTCTTCAGGACTAAAGTGCTTCCATTGCACTTTTACCTGGGTGACGACTTTGTTCCATAGTGTTATTTCTCTCATGTCTAGAATACGCAGAGGTTTCAATTGGAACTCGCCTTCTGGTTCCACTTGTACCATGTTCTAATCGATCATGTGAGTAGGATCATGAACATAATTTTTTAACAAAGAAACATGAAATACATTATGAATTTTCAGATTTGCAGAAAGTGCAAGTTGATATGCCTAGGGTCCAATTCGAGCTAATATATTGAAAGGGCCAAAAAAACCTGGGAGCCAACTTCGAACAGTTCCCTAGTTTTCATGAACTTCTTCTGGCTTTGACTTTTAAATAAACATGGTCTCCGACTTGAAATTCCTATTGTCTTCTTTTTAGGTCCACATAACTTTTATGTCTGTCTTGTGACTCCTTTAAATTCTTCTCTACTTTTCTTATCGTATTCTCCATTTCCTAGAGCATTAATAGTCCCACCATGAGTCTGTCAATTGGGTTATCCCAGCTAATCCAAGTTGTACACTTTCTGTCATACAGTACTTCGAAGTGGATCATCTTAGTAGATGCTTGGTAACCATTATTGTGTGCAAATTCCACCAAGTGAAAGTAGTCGTCCCACTTACTTGGCTTCATCCTTACATACATCTGTAACATATCTTCCATGATTTGGTTTGTTCGTTCAGTCTATCAATCTATTTGTGGATGGTAGCTTATGTTGAAATTCAAGTTAGTATTCAACCCTGCAAACAATTATTTCCAAAAGGTAGATGTAAATTTTACGTCTCTATTTGAAATCACCATTTTAGGAATGCCATGCAGTCTAAAAATTTCTTTCATGAATATTTCAGCGATGTTAATAGATTTATACGTAGATTTTATAGGAATAAAGTGTGCAGACTTGCTAAGATTATCAATTACTACCATAATTGAATCAATCTCTTGTTGAGTTCTAGGAAAACCTGTGATAAAATCTAGTGATATAGTTTCCCATTTCCATTCCAAAATAGGTAGAGGTTGCAACAGGTGGGCTGGATGTTGGTGTTCATCCTTCACCAGTTGACAATATTGGCACTTAGACAAGTATTTTGTTGTCCTGACTTTCATATTAGGCCAATAAAATAACTTCCTTAGTGATGTTACCATTTTTTGGTATCCCAGATGACCAGAATATGGTTTCTTATGTACTTTGTCCAATACTGTTAACTTTAATTCAGCAGAATCTGGTATGTATAATCTATTTTTGAATCTTAGTAGACCATTTCTGTCCAAACTCAGATATGTTCTGTCTAAATTTTCTATTGTTTTAATGTAATTTTCATCATTATTACTTGCAACCTTTATCCTTTGCTCAATGTCACTTTCCTCCTTGCCGATGTTCATCTCAAACAACCCATAAATTCTTCTACTTAAAGAATCTTCCACTTTGTTTTCCTTACCCTTGATGGGTCTTACCTCGAAGTCTAATTCGCTCAAGAAGGCCAACCATCTTGCTTTCCTTGCATTAAGGTTTCGTTGACTAAAAAAAAAATCCAGACCATTGTTATCAGTCAACAATAGAAATTTTCTACCCATTATATAGTGTCGCCACATCTTTAATGCATGGATGATAGTTGTTAAATCTAAGTCATAAGTGACATAGTTTCGTTCGTGATCTTTTAGTTTTCGGAACTCGTAACAAATAACATTCCCTTCTTGAGTTAGGACACCTCCCAAAACTTCTTTGCTCGCATCCGCATAGAATGTGAAGTCTTTATCTGGGTCTGCTACCCTTAAAATTGGTGCGGTTGTTAATAGTTATTTTAACTTATTAAAATTGTCCTGACATTTTTGTGACCAATTNTCTGTAGGGATGTGATAGGGTATGCAATATTCAAGAATCCTTCTATAAATTTGTGGTAGTACCCAATAATTCTCATGAATGACCGGATGTCCACTACATCCTTGGAGATAGGCCATTCCATGATCGATGTTATATTCTCTGGGTCGACTGCAATACCTTCTTCAGATATTACATGTCCTAGGTATTGTTTTTTCTTTTTATAGAAGTCACATTTGTCAAATTTTGCATATAGTTTGTGTTTTCTTAAAGTTTGTAATACTATCCTTAGATGTTCTTTGTGTTCTTATTTTGTTTTAGAATATACTAGGATATCATCAATAAATACCAAAACAAACTTATCCAAGTAATGACTGAAAATGTTGTTCATTAAACAGATAAATGTTGTTGGTGTGTTAGTGAGATCAAACAGTATAACAACAAATTTGTAGTGTCTATATCTCATTCTGAATGTTTATTTACTTATTTCTTCATCTTTTATTCTAACGTGGTGATAACCAGATCTTAAACCCAATTTAGAAAAAATCTTTGCCCCACCTACTTGATCGAACAGATCATTGATTCTAGGTAAGGGGTATTTGTTCTTAACAATCATTTTGTTTAACTGTCTGTAATCAATGCATAATCTTAGAGTTCTATCTTTCTCTTTAACAAAAAGTATTGGTGCTCCCCATGGTGAGACACCTGGCCTGATGAATTCTTTGTCCAACAATTCTTGTAGTTGAATCCTTAATTTTGTTAATTCGGATAAACTCATTCGGTAGGGTGCCTTAGATATAGGAACTGAACTAGGCAGCAAATGGATAGAAAAGTCTATCTCTCTCCTTAGGGGAAGTTCAAGTATTTCATCGACAAACACATATCTAAAATCATGCAGGATGACAAAATATTCTATGCTAGGTTTATTTTCTTTTTCCAACAGATTTGTCACTTGGATAACATAAATCTAACAACCTTTTCTCATGCACTTCTTAAATTGCATTGTTGAAATCTGCCTAACTGAAATTGGTTTTCGTATGCCTTGTACTATCCTGACAATGTCGTTGTAACATCCCACTCTGGAACACTGAGTAAACTTATTCTTTAAGGACACTTTCTCACAAGTGTTTCTGATTTTTATGCTATTAAAACTTTTGATTTTGATTATGAGGCGTTATGGGTTGATGACATGTTGTTTTACTCCATTGACATAGACAAGTGTTATTGACTTGGTTTTACTGAGTGTGCAAGGTTTTGGACCTCAAGGATGTAGAGGCATTGATGGAACCCCTTGGACTCCAGATCGAGTCAGAGAGTGTGTCATTGGGGTTTGATTGATTTACTATGATATTAGTGCATCTGAATGGATGATATGATATGGATGTGTTCTGACATGATTTGTTGATGATGCAAGCTGACGATAGCTTGCCGACCAGACTCACATATGGAGTAAAGGGGTCACGCACGACTACCAGAGATGTTGAGGGAGAGGTGTGGGAAATAGCCCTGCCATAACCTACTAGCACTCTCATCGTGGCTCGAACTGTAGGTTAACAATTACCTAGCTTGAGAGGACCCACGATGCCGTGAGGGCAGACAGCGACAGTTTCTCACGATGATTCTAAGGGGCGTGCAATAAGGTGGGGGCCTTATTCCTTAGAAGCCCTTAGTCTCCCACAAGTTCACCTGGCGGAGTATTGACTCCAGGCGTTATTGATGTCTACCAAGTCAGTCAAAAGACGAGTGGCACCCTTGGACCACATAGTGCATCTTGAAGGGCATGTTGCGCAAGGGAACAAATGAGGCAAGTGGCACCCTTGGAGCACCTAAGCATCCGGAAGGGCACGTCGGGTTGTTGATGATAGAGGAATGAACCTAGATGGCCTTAGGATGAATAACGTATTAAGTGTTTTAAAACAATTTCCCTAATTAAATGTCGCCGAGTACAAAATCTAGGTCTAAGTCTAAATTACGCTAGTGGTAAAATTTAGTCTACCTTTTAAAAATAATAATAATAATGATGATGATGATAATAAAAATAAAATCCACATGAATAATAATTATGATCTTCGTTAAATATTGTAACATGAAGGGACTAAGAAATGAATTGTTTCAAAAAAAATTATGTTGGATTAAAATTTAAAAGGGAATTAATTGTTTTATTACCTTAATAAATTAAAATATACTAATTAAATAAGAAAAGGGAAAAAGGGTTAATTTTCACACCTGCCTTTTTGAGTTTTATGTAAAAAGGGGAAAGAGGGAAAATCAAAAAAATTGGGAAACTATGGAAAAGAGGTAACATAAAAAGGGGAAAAGTGGAAAGTCAACTTAGTAAATAATCTACCATTTAAGAGCTTTGTAAGTTTAAACTGAATTAGCAATTTCATAATAAGGAAAGCCTTTAAAACCTGTAAGGGAATTTGGGGACACCTAGGAGTGATTCTAGGAGTAACTCTAGGTGGGTGAGGGAAATAGGATAATTAATTAATTAAAGAAATTAAATAATGGAGGAATGAAGGGGATGGGTGACACAAGAATTTTGAGAATTTATTTTTAAAAGCTTTAATTAAATGAGATTTTAGGAGAGAAAGGAAGTCGAAACTCTATAAAATGAAGGAAGGAGAAGGATGAAAGGGCATCTTGGGTTTGCGTAATGTTAGGCTACAAAAATATCTACTTTACTGATTTAACTTGTGGGAGTTGGGATACCCAGCTCGGTGAGGAGTGGTAACTCAGCCTTACGAGGCAAGCTAGGTGCTAGTCGAAATCTCTGGATAGTGTGTGTGGCCCCTTTGCGGCTCGGGGTCTAAGGGGGAAGAAGAGTACCCCTAGCATTGGCTGGGAGGTACCGGTGAAGTCTCGAAGGTTGGCGAGCGGGAGTTGCATGGAGCGTGCGGGATGTCATTCAGAGCCGGTGAACATGCAACAGTATATTCTCTTCATTTTTGTATTGTAGAATGTATTAGGACTTATGCTTGGATCTTCTTATTGATGGAAGGGTAAANTAAATTGGTGACTGAAACTTTCCTTTGCTTAGCTAGATGGTTGTTGACTCCCTTGGCTTTCGTTTTCCCGCATGTTTAGACCACCCTGCTGTGTTGATTGTGTCCTTCATGGTTTCTTAGCTTTCGTCCCTAGTTCACCAGTCTTCGCTTGAGCAGTTGGCCAGGAGCCTGATCTACGGTCGTCGTCTTAGCATTAAAAGACCTATGGATCTCAACGCCCTGCTTTTCTGTGGGAGGATGGTGAGCGTAGGACGTTCCTCTCAACCATCTACCTCTATATAATGAAGTTGTTCCATCCCTGGATAAAATGCTCAGGAGATTTGCCACCCTAAGACCACAGCCATAGCTTGAGTACCTCGCGAATTGGGCCTTTATTTGTTTGCATTTCCTTTTTTATTCCATTAAGATTTACACTTGCTCAGACCGCCCTTATTGCTGGATAAGACTGCGTTTTTGCCCAAGTTTTACCAGGCGGTTTTGCCCATTTGCACGAACTGCGATTGCCATTCTTTGGATCGAAATCGTTTCTTTTAACCTTGGTGTTTTACCTGAAAATCTCTTCGATTTGGCCAATCCCAGCACGGATCTCTGCCTTAATGTATCCCACGAATTTTTCCCCTGTGCATTAAGTCATCTATGCATTTCGACTGTATAGAACCGCGATTTTATATTCCCAACTGGTGGTCAGTAATGTACCTCGAATTCATATTAATGGTCTGCGATTTCAATTCATGGTCACGCAATGTCAGGATACAGATCTCCGCCCATGTAATATATTATTTATCAATTTTATGATGGAATACTACCCTGCAGATCACAACAATAGACACTATAAATCCACCATATTAATAAAATCATAAAACATTCCTAAAGGCATAAAACATTAATTTTTTCTAATAGTTCAAAACTTACAGTTAAACGAAACGAAAATGACAACAAAAGATTTAAAGTATATAACTCCATTTAAATCGATGAGGTTGTTCTCCAAAATTGAATTCAGAAATCACGATTTTTCATGAGAGTTAAAGTATATAACTCCGATGTCAAAATTATTATTTTAGATGGAGTTTTACTCATGGGGCTGTGCAGAAGAGTTATGGTAACAAACCGGTATTCTATTACAAGTCCAGTTTGTCCATTCCGTTGAATATGTCTATATCATCCCCAAAATGACCCTCACCGCGTAGCTACTTCCTATATATCTCTGCATGTAAGGAAGATAGACTCATATTATTTTCTTAC
>SNQJ01S0082682.1:18709-35109 GCA_010110895.2 Picea sitchensis
TATTGAAAGCCCTTAATTTAAAAATCAAATCATAAGCAACTAAAAATCTGAATAACATTGAAAGCCCTTTAATTTAAATATTGAATTATAAGCAGCTAAAAATCTGAATAACGTTGAAAGCCCTTTAATTTAAATATCGAATTTTAAGCAGCTAAAAATCTGAATAACGTTGAAAGCCCCTTTAATTTAAAAATCGAATTATACACAGCTAAAAATCTGAATAAACAGTGAAAGCACTTAAATTTGAAAATCCATTTACTATGCTCTCGGCAAATATAGGCAGGTTGGGCGCATTAATTTTTCTCTAGCTGTAACGTTTCCAAGGTGGATTATCCCTGGAAGTCTAGAGGTCGGTGACGTTCGCTAGCAGTCCAGTGAATTCGGTTTGTTGGGCTCTGTGCCTAGCTTGGAAGAGAGCGTTGTGCCTCTAGTTCGGTTGTTGATGTGAGTTAAAGTTTTTCTGGAGGGAAACGGCAGTAATAAATCCCCGACAGTTGTAACCCGTGCGCGAATGGAGCAACACGCCCTCAACCAAAAATGCGTCCCGATTCAACAGTTTAATATAGTGTGTTAATATAAGTTGAGTAGATCTAAAAACTGGTAATTGTTAACTTTACCAAGTTGACATCATCTTATAAAATTAATTTTACCATTATATTATATTAACCCTTTAGTAAACCCTAATCTTAATCTTAGTTAAGCTAGAGAATGCGGATACATATGCAATAAGCACGGCAACCCCAAGAAGTCTAAGAACACGGTAATATACTCAGAGTTCCACTAAAACAAGACGTCGTTGATCACATTAACCAAATATATTGAAGGCGATACTAGCCACGCCTGTCAAAACACACACTCTCTGTCCGTGTCTTTTTCAGATCGGAAACTTCTGCGTATTGTTGGAAGGATTTGGCCTTGATCTCTTGGATGGATCGAAAACTTCATTTAAGTATCATTGGAGGCATTTGGCGTGAGCCTTAGACCGTACAGCGAGATTGAAATGTATTAAAAATTGGCCTTAACCCTGGACCGTACAGCGGGATGGCAATGGATCGGAAACTTCATACCGGTATCATTGGAATCATTGGCGTGAGCCTTGAACCTTTCAACGGGATTGAAATGTATTTAATTAATTTTAAATGACAGTCAATGGAAAAGATTAAATCAATGGTGGGCTGGCCAACCTAACAAGCACGGCAACCCCAAGAAGTCTAAGAACACGGTAATATACCCAGAGTTCCACTAAAAGAAGACGTCGCTGATCACATTAACCAAATATAATGAAGGCGATACTAGCCATGCCTATCAGCTAATCGGAGGCGCATAGAAACTGAACGAGAAATGACTTGTAAGAATGGCTGGCAATAGTAGCGATAATCCATGAAAACTCTGGAGCCCGGCTTCTAACCCTATCAGGACATTAATACATCTTACCTTAGCATAGCTTATGTAAAAATATATTTGTAATGACGATTGATCTCTGAAACTGGCAGTGATCTTTTTGACGGCAGTAACCACCAGAGGCGATGAGGTCCCATCACAAGAGACGGAACATAACAATACAAATTTGCAGGAATGCTCAAGGGAACAACCACTTCTACAAGCCCGCCCTACATTAAAACACGAGCCACGTGGGTGGACGCCCGACAAAAGATTACACGCCCAGGTTGTAAAAGAAAAGAAAACCCGCAGAAAGAAGGAACGCCCCCTGTGTAAGGAATGCCCAGTAACAGTAGAAAAACCCACAGAGGTATACAACTTCCAACACAAATAATCCACGCCCAGGCGCAATAAATCGCCTAGGGTAAAAGAGCAAAACTACGGCAGCCACTGTGGAAGGAAGATTACCCACTGACAAAACACCCACGGTGGATTTATACGCCCTCCAACATTCTCATTTTTCCGCGTTCAACAAATCTCAGAATAATTTAAAATGCCCAAGAGAACAACGCCTTCAGCCCGGGCAAAAATCCCACGGAATGGCAAAAACGAAGTTTTATAAACCCAAACAAATTAGCAACCCTAAAATGGCACCATTTATAAAATGAGATCTTCAGGAAATACCCCTCCCCCTTTTTCTTGCAGAGATAGAGGACGAGGAATCAATAGTTCACAACATTACAACCATAATTACTGCAGTAAATCACCTTTGCATTCTACTCTACCAGTCTCAGTAACATAACTTGGCCTGACTTGTTGCAGCAACGGTTTGTTGTCAGGCGCTCCACCTTAAGCTGCTCCTGCTCCCAGCTTGCCGACCTCAGCGAGCTCACCGGTACCTCTAATGGCGCTAGGGGGTACTCTTCTTCCCCTCAGCCCCAAACGCCAAAGGGGCCACACACAACAGGAGAATCTCTAGCTCCTCGGCTCGCCTCAAAGGCTGAGCTAACACTCACAATGTGCTGAGGCTTACCAACTCCTGCAATCCCGATGGAGTCTCATCTCACGCATAGCAATCCCATCTGACCAAAAAAAATCCCCTTCTTTACCTTTCTTCCCTCCCTTTATCCCCTCAAACCCTAATCCCCTTTGACTTTCTCCCATTTCTTTTAGTTTAATTCGTTTGTAAATCCAAATTGAGATTGTTTATTTTTTATTTTTATTTTTTTCTTTTAAATCAAAACATGTGCGCACATTTCATTTTATTCATTTACCCCAGCACATTATTTGTTTAATTACTTATTTATTTATTTATTTATTTCCCTTTCCATGCTTAACTTATTGGTTTATAGTTGTTTTATAATAGAGTATACTTATTTGTATTTTTCATCTCCCCTTTCTTTTTGTTTATTTTTTTTTATAAATAGAAGCACACCAAATGTATCACTTAGTTGGTCGTGTATATTTATTTTTCGGGATCAAAGGAGATTTGGTGAACCAGTAGGGGAAGGTAATTATTTACCAAAAAAAATAAGGAGGATTCTGAGGAGGGATGGCGATGCGGTAAAGTGGACTAGGCGAGTATATGGGAGATGGGCTGGGAGATCCGGGCGATGGAGGCCGGTTTTTATTAAGTAGACACCGCAGTTGGGAGGAGATATACCGGTTTGTTTTCTCTTCTCTTTTTGTTGTCCCTTTTTTTTGAAATTTCCAAAGTTAAGGCCACAACGAAATCCCCGGTTTCTAGAAGGTCTTAGGCTTAGGAGTTTTAGATTTTTAGGCTAGACGATAATTGGTTAGGGTAATGCTTAAAGTTTTATACAGTCTTTGAAGACTTAGGGCTAGTTAAGCTGACTCCATCAACCACCTTAACGCGTGCCGCCAGTGCTTCCATTCTTGTAAAGGGTGCCGCAACCTCTAAATTCGTTGTGCGGCCGGGATGCACCCACGTGGTCCAAGGGAGTGCCACTCGCCCGGTAGGCCCGATTGGTAGACCTACATAACCCACAGGTCAAAACTCCGCCCGGTGAGCTAGTAGGAGACTAAGGGCTCTAAGGAATAAGGCCCCCTTGTATTGCGTGCCCCTTAGAATCATCGTGGCTTGTCGTGGATTTCCCTCTCGGCATCGTGGGTCCTCTTGAGCTAGGTAATCATTAACCACCTACACTTGAGCCAGGCGGGAGTGCTAGCGAGGCGGTGGCGGGCTCTTTGTCCCGCCTCTCCCTCAACCTCTGCAGTGTGTGGCGGCCTTGCCTCCCTTGTATGTGGAGGTCAAATTGACGAAGCTATCGTCGACTGCATCACCAATAATCATGTAGAATGTAGTCATCAAATCATCACATCAAATAAACATCGCAATAAACAAATCAACCCAAAAGCACACTCCCATTCGGTCCAGGGTCCAAAGTCTACTGTTGCCTCTGCATCCTCAAGGTCTATAACCCTGCACACTCAATAAAGCGGAGTCAATAGCTTTTGTCTACATGAATAGTAACACATCATATCATCATCGGTCTGGCATAATCATATACAAGGTTCTAACATCAAAGGGTCGGATCCTTGCGAGCAAGTGTCCTCAAAAGAATAAGTGTCCTCGGTCGCTTGAGGATGTTACATACACCCCTCTTGGTCTAAACTTCATCGGGTTTCTCGATTATAATGCAAAATAAAGTTTCCGCGATTTCATAAGTCTATCCCTCTCGGGGAACAAAAATGCGGCGTTGGCGCCCTTATCATCTGCGTCATCGGTCACCGAGTGTGGACTATAATTGTCTGAATGGACCTTGACCTGATCTACAGTTCGGCGATAAGTAGCTGACCGAGCGATGATCTAAAAATGCGGACCGGCTTCGATACGGCGCTCCCTCGTCCGATACACGCAAAGAACTCAGGTCAATCACGTAGTAGGATCTAATATAATGTCTCCGAAAGCGGATACATGAAAAATGTCGTGCATAAGCCTCAAAGAATCGGGTAAGGCTAGTCGGTGACCCACGGGCCCTTTTTTCTCCACAATCTCGAAGGTCCCAAGAACCTAGGAGAGATTTTAGCTCCCTTTCAAACTTGATCGAACTCTTATGGTTTAACCCGCAAGAGACTCGATCGCCGACCTCATTAGGCTTCTGATTAGGCTTCGGTGCTTGTCGGCATAACTCTTGTCGATCTTGTGCTTCTTTAATCCTTTGTCTTATGGATTGCATGTGATATTCCATTTCTTGGATGCGGTCCCACCAGGATCCTATCCTCAAACCGATCCCAACTCAAAGACGTATGACACAGTCGCCCGTAAATAAACTCAAAAGTATACATCTTAATGGTGCTCAGTATGTTGTTGTAAGCGAACTCCTACTACTAGAGGCAAGAATTCCTCCCAGCTTTTGTTGGTCCATCGCGATACATCGCCAGCATGTGTCTTCTAAGGTTTGGATTCGTGCGATTAAATGCCATTCAGATGCGTCACCGGGTGATACGTCATACAGAATTTAAGCTGGGTTCCAAAGGCCTCTTGGAAATTAGTCAAAAATCGTCTGATGAAACGCAGATCCTCGATGGGATATAATCTTGGAGTACGCCATGTAGCCTGCAATCGATGAAAACTCTTCGCTATATGGGTGCGATCGTCGATACGTCTACGGGAATAAAGTGAGCACTCTTCGTCGAGTGTCTACTACTACAAATCAGTCGTGTCTCCCCTTGAGTCGATTGTAATCCAGCGATAAAATCCATCGAAATGACTTCCCATTTCGATTCGGAAATGGCATGTGGTTGCGGTAATGAATTACGCGAGGTGTCTATGTTCAGCCTTTATCTATTGACACTCTAGACATCTAACCACAAAGTTAACTATGTCGACCTTCATTCCTTTTCAGGGCAGGGTTTGAGGTCCGCCCTCATCTTTGTAACTCCGGGTGAGCCATGTAAACTACACTATGAGCCTCGCTTAGGATCAAAATCCTCAACTTTCGTCATTAGGCGATTAAAGTAAATTCGACCTCTAAACCTCAATAAACCATCACTATCAAGTGAATATCTCTCATAACGGGTACCATCATGGTGTTTTGTCGATTAAGAATCAACGCCGGCTTACATTAATACCGGTCATGCGATCCGCATTTGTATGGTGAATCTTCTCCATGAATTTATGCGAGAAGAGGTAATACGAAAATATGCATGGCCTCGAACTCAAAGCATCAGCCACTTTGCGGTTCAACTTTATTCCCCTTTATGTAATTAATCTGAAATCGTATTCGCTAAATAGTAATTCGGACCAGGTTGTCAGCGTTCAGTCGCTTTATTAATAAAAATGTGTTATGAAGTCCACAATGATCCGTCCTTAATTCAAATTTTAGATCACAATGGGTAGTGTCTCCAAACCTTCAAGGCATATACAATGGCTAATAACTCAAATCGTCGTCCAAGTAGTTCTCCTCATGCCTTCTTAGCTTCCTCCAAAAGATATGCGCGCCAATCACTCGCCAGTCTTGCATCAAGACTCCACCTAAACCTTCCTTGGATCGTCCGATTGCATACCAAGTCTCGTCCATCGGACCTTTAGTGTCGGCTATTTATTTGTCAACAACTCTTTAAGCCTCCGAAATGCTTCCAGGCATTTCTCAGCAGTCGGCATGAAACTTACTTGTTTTCTTACGCAATTCATTGATGGTTGCTATCTTGAAAAACCCTCGACAAATGTCGTCACGGAAATGACATCTTACTAATCCCATAAAACTTCGCGCCGTGACATTATTCGTGGGTGTAGGCCATTCCATAATAGCCTCAACCTTAAAATGGATCCGCGGCGATACCAACCATGGAGAATGGCGTGCCCTAATTAGTGAATCTTCGATTGGTAAAAGAGCATTTGGACAACTTCCCATACAATTTGTGCTCATTAAACATTGTAGTACCAAAAGCGCAGAAGTGTTAGATCATGCTCCTCCATGCGTCCCTAGAGTGAATCAAAATATGTCGTCAATGAATGCTTGGGCCGAACTTGTGTCCAGAAATTACTTCATGGATTACCCCGTTCATCAAACTCATAGCGAACACAGGCGTTTGTCGGTCAAAGGTAAAAACGTAAATTCGTAATGTCCAAATTTCGTCTTAAAAGTGGTCTTAGGAATGTCATCCTCCTTGATCCGTGGCGGTGATATCCAGATCGCACGTCGATCTTGGAGAACACCGTCGCACCCTTCATTTTGATCAGATAGATCGTCAATTCTAGGTAAAGGAATCGATTCTTGATGGTAGCCTTTTTGAGTTAAGCGGTAGTCAATGCAAAGCCTCCACGATCCATCCTTCTTTGAATTAGAAAATAGCTGGAGCACCCGGTGACACACTAAGTATGGTCGGGTCCAACAACTCCTTGTTGCATTTCAGCTCTTGCAACTCCGAGTTCGACATCCGATAAGGCGTTAAGCTGTCGGTTCGGTTCCCGGTTTCAGATCTATAGTAAGCTCCAATTCCCTCGGCGGAATCGAGGCAACTCTTACGGAAGCGATCCGCAAACTCCTTCACCAGGAAGGTGTTCTAGATATACGCTACTCCCTTCGTTGGCGAGGATTGCATAAAGTTTGCACCTTAGCATACTTATGGCGTAAGGAAAGAGGCGAACCGTGAGATACTCAGTTTTGACCTACAATCCTGCGTCTCTGTCCTTCATCATCAACCAAGCTCAATCGTTTTGTCTTTACGGTTGAGAATGCGCATCATGCGTTTCCAACCAGTCCATACCAATCCTGACGTCATAATACCCTAAGATGCGGCATTACAAGTTATTTCGTGATAAACTCTCGGGTTAAAGGCGCTGACACAGCCTTTCCTCAACCTGTTTGGCTCCTGAAGCCATCTCATGAAGCTAAACTTATCTTGTTGTTGCCTTTACCTTAATCCTTTTTAGCGCACCAGAAATGAAGCTCGGTAGCTCCTGAGTCTATCAAAACACTAAGGGTCACAATTAAATAGTGCAATAGATCTCGAAAACACGGTCGGTAGTTGCTACGCACAGCGGTTATTCGCATTTGCATAGACATCCATTGGGCTGCCCATATCTCCCCTCATTGGCGAATTACGGCTGGTCCGGACACTCTGGCCCTCTCACGGAGACTGATCGGCTGGTAGTCGCGGCTCCCATGTCCGGCCACCCCTTCTTATTGATGGTCCACGGTACCGAAGTAGAGAGGTGACCACCCGGCGCAATCTGGTCTATTAGCGACGGGCCTAAAGCTGCTTTGTTGTTGCGGGCGTCTTGCTGGCGGTGCTATGGTCCTCGATAAGGTGTCCACATTTCTTTGGAAACAGCGGTCGTCTAGGGGTAGTGAGCGTGGATCCCCTCGGAAGCCATGATACCCCGATGTATGTCTCCCTGGTGTCTGAAGCTGCAGTGGTCCAGAGGAACCCTACCCTGCTAGTCTCCCTGGAGTCCTAGTCTGAACCCCACCGATAAGATCCTCCTCAGTTATGAGGTCCTTATGGACAACATCATTCAATATTTGAGGCATCAAAATCCTAAAATTTTCACGAATGATGACATTAAATATGAACATGAACTTGTTGACCTTAAGTTTTTCGATGTTAAGGTGTGGAGCATACAGGAGGCTGACTCCATGAATCGTCACCTGCGTGCCCCGTGCATCGTGCCAGCCTCCACGTCATGGCGCGTGAACTTCGTTGGTGGCGGCTCAATGGAGTGCGTCGAAAGGTACCTCTCTGGAACGTTCCTCGAACAGCTCCCATGACATGCCTTCGACGATGCATGTTTGGCGCTGCGGTAGGAGGCGTCTTCCACCTGGCGGGCGCTCCCCGCCGGTTGAAAGACTGCCATCGCGGACCTTCATGTTGGAGGTATAATCGCGGTCACGAAGCACATCACCATATTCTCAACCATGCCGCACCGGCCAGCGGCACCATCCGGGCACCAAAGAACTTCGGAAATTTTACCTTCTCGAGTTCACGATGAATACTACCTGTGATTGCTGGTGCGCGCGGCAGAACCTCGGTGGGTGTTGGCGCCCTGGCCTCATTTCTGTCTAATCTGCTGATCAGTTCCTCGGACATGTTCTGAAAGGATCTCATCATCCCAACAACATCACCAACTGATATATGTTTCTGCCCAAGAACTGCTCGCCTCCACGGGGGTTAGACCCCTCAGTTGTGGATGCTAGCGTCTCGCCTCCTCCTAACCGTTAATGCACTTCTGCGGCGTCCTCTAACCATGATTACGCACGCACATAATCAACTCAATCAACGGTATAGGTAAAACCAACTTATGTCAGCGAAGCGTGGCGAACCCCCGTCAGCAGATTGAACCGACTACGATACCATATGTAACACCCCTCTAGCTAAGGACTGGCTTCTTTCGGTCAACGGTTGAAAAATTGAAGTGTGGGCGTGTGAAGAAGAAACAACCCACTCGACTCTAAGTCAACACTCGAACCAGTATAAATTGACGAATAAAATCAAGATGACCCAACTTATCATAATGATAACAAGAAGCAAGCAGCCCTGAGCGAGTGGGCAACTATTAGCGATGAAACGGACACCGGGGTTAAGGCACAGTACTGTCCTGCGACTTCGAAGGAATCCGATGGGTAAATTCGCTGATGATGGAAACTGTGCAGCTTTAAGCGACCAGTTATTGTCACATTTCGAGGAAGGTGTAGCAGGTGGAGCGCACCTTTAAACAACCGAGACTCTTGATGGCGCAGTTCCTTCCGCAGTGCAGCACATACATACATACTAAGGCGCAGAGAGGTCTATATCCCGCTTGGAACCACGAACCGACTCATAATACAACCGGAGTCGCAATGGGGGGGCAACCATGACCTCTAAAGGAGGCGCAAATTCGGAGGGATTCTAAGCGACCCACTCCTATAGGTTATTAGAGATCAATGGATGAGCTCGGTAATTATTATTAACCTACGGAGACCTTATCATTATGCGTTTTATTTGACACAAAACCTAGCCGTCTTAGACATCATCCCGACTCCCACCTTCGATTCAATTAAACAACTAATAACATTGTGACTCACCCCATCATCATGGACCTTGCAAAAAGAACGACCCTTATTATGGCAATCAACCAGTAATGTCAGAGAAAATAACAACCTTATCATTTTCAAATAACAAGTAATAACATGACAATTAACAACTATTAAAAATTGGAATCACACATCATCAATTCCATGGCAAACTAATGCAACCTTATGACTGCAAATTAACAATACTTATCATGGCAATTACCAATATTATATTCCATGCATCATCGTCGCTCTGGCATTATTACAACCTTTCATTGTGAATTAAGCGATTAATACCAGAATAAACAATTATAAATATTTCCATCTTAACAAGCATTATCAACACGTACGCCTTCAACAGATAATCAATGAATGCCTAAAATTAACTGGGCCAATAACCAGTATAAGAATAACATGTGGAAACCATTAGTATGTGTCAGCCCTTATTAAAAATGCACCCAATCTATATCAATATTAGCATCATAGCCTGTTGGGCAATTGCATTCAAGTTTAAGCTATTAACATGTAAGCATATGACAAGTAACAAATCCTGCCTATCAAATTATGCTTATCTTCTCACTACCTTCACGTCTCAAATATTGAACAAAATAAGAGAATTTAAGGTTTATGCTAATAGGGAACCTGGAAGGTTAATCTATGTAAGAAGTCATGTCCCCTTTTGTATCAAGGGCCCTTAATTGTCATCCATAAATCACCTCTCCATGACATAGTTATGAAAAGGAAGCTTATTAGATGTCCTTTGAATAACAATTATATAACGAAAGATTTTATAACTCAATCAATAATCCATAAAATCATTGAACACCTTAAATTAATTACGGTAACCTTCAAAGTAAACATTAGACATTGAGATGAGCACCTTACATCGATGACTTTAGAAACCATCACTCTAACCTTCCAGATATGCGTTTGCAAGAAGCAATTAAATAATTTAAATAACATTGAGAGCACTTAAAGTTGGAATTCGATTCATAAGCAATTAAAGATTTTGAATAAACATTGAAGGCACTTTAAATTAAAATCGATTTACAAGCAACTAAATAATTTGAATAACATTGAAAGCCCTTTAATTTAAAAATCGAATTATAACAACTAAAAATATGAATAATATTGAAAGCCCTTAATTTAAAAATCAAATCATAAGCAACTAAAAATCTGAATAACATTGAAAGCCCTTTAATTTAAATATTGAATTATAAGCAGCTAAAAATCTGAATAACGTTGAAAGCCCTTTAATTTAAATATCGAATTTTAAGCAGCTAAAAATCTGAATAACGTTGAAAGCCCTTTAATTTAAATATCGAATTATACGACTAAAAATCGGATAAACATTGAAAGCACTTAAATTTGAAAATCCATTTACTATGCTCTCGGCAAATATAGGGTTGAGTATTAATTTTTCTCTAGGTATGCGTTTCAATTGGATTATCCACGAGTCTAAATTCGATTGGCGTTAAGCTATGATTAGTGTAATTCGGTTTGAATACGATACCTATGCTTGGAAGGAAGCGTTATTGCCTCTGTTCGGTTGTTGATGTGAGTTAAAGTTTTTCTGGAGGGAAACGGCAGTAATAAATCCCCGACAGTTGTAACCCATGAGCGAATGGAGCAACATGCCCTCAACCAAAAATGCGTCCTGATTCAATAGTTTAATATAGTGTGTTAATATAAGTTGAGTAGATCTAAAAACTGGTAATTGTTAACTTTACCATGTTGACATCATCTTATAAAATTAATTTTACCATTATATTATATTAACCCTTTAGTAAACCCTAATCTTAATCTTAGTTAAGCTAGAGAATGCGGATACATATGCAATAAGCACGACAACCCCAAGAAGTCTAAGAACACGGTAATATACTCAGAGTTCCACTAAAACAAGACGTCGTTGATCACATTAACCAAATATATTGAAGGCGATACTAGCCACGCCTGTCAAAACACACACTCTCTGTCCGTGTCTTTTTTTTAGATCGGAAACTTCTGCGTATTGTTGGAAGGATTTGGCCTTGATCTCTTGGATGGATCGAAAACTTCATTTAAGTATCATTGGAGGCATTTGGCGTGAGCCTTAGACCGTACAGCGAGATTGAAATGTATTAAAAATTGGCCTTAACCCTGGACCGTACAGTGGGATGGCAATGGATCGGAAACTTCATACCGGTATCATTGGAATCATTGGCGTGAGCCTTGAACCTTTCAACGGGATTGAAATGTATTTAATTAATTTTAAATGGCCGGTCAATGGAAAGATTAAATCAATGGTGGGTAGCCAATACAACAAACGAGCAACCCCAAAGTCTAAGAACAAGGTAATATACGAGTTCCACTAAAGAAGGCGTCGTGATCATTAACCAAATATAATGAAATGCACTAGCCCATTACCTATCGACTAATCCCGGTATAAAGCTGACGAGAAATGACTTGTAGAATGGGGCAATGGTAGCGATAATCCGAAAACTTCTGGGCGAGCTACAACAACCCTATCGGGGACATTAATACATCTTACCTTAGCATAGCTTATGTAAAAAATATATTTGTAATGACGATTGATCTCTGAAACTGGCAGTGATCTTTTTGACGGCAGTAACCACCAGAGGTGATGAGGTCCCATCACAAGAGGCGGAACATAACAATACAAATTTGCAGGAATGCTCAAGGGAACAACCACTTCTGGCCAGCTACATTAAAACCGCGAGCCGTGGGTGGGCCTTGGGCAAAGATTACTGCGCCAGTTGTACAAAGAAAAGAAAACCCTTGAGGAAAGAAGGCATTATTGTAGGAATGCCGATGCGATTAGAAAAAACCCACGGAGGTATACAACTTCCAACACAAATAATCCACGCCCAGGCGCAATAAATCGCCTAAGGTAAAAGAGAAAATCTACGACAGCCCAGGTGGAAAGAAGATTACCACTGACAAAACACCTGATTGGATTGCTCGCCCTCCAATATTTTCATTTTTCCGCGTTCTACAAATCTCAGAATAATTTAAAATGCCCAAGAGAACAACGCATGCCGACCGGAAAAATACCACGGAATGGCAAAAACGAAGTTTTATAAACCCAAACAAATTAGCAACCCTAAAAATGGCACCATTTACTAAGGTAGGATCTTCGGGAAATACCCTCCCTTTTCTTGCGGAGATAGAGGGCGAGGAATCAATTGGTTTCACAACATTACAACCATAATTCTTGCGGTAAATCACCTTTGCATTCTACTCTACCAGTCTCAGTAACATACCTTGGCCCGATTTGTTGCAGCAATGGTTTCGGCGGCTCGATAGCTCTTGCTCCAAGCTGCTCCTGCTCCGGCTTGCCGACCTCAAGCGAGCTCACGGTACCTCCCAGCCAAGCGTAGGGTACTCTTCTTCCCCCTCATTTTGAGCCGCCAAGGGGCCACACACAACCCGGAGGAGGTCTCTCTAGCTCCTCAGCTCGCCTAAAAGGTTGAGCTACCACTCACAATGAACTGAGGCTTCACAACTCCTACCCGGAAAATCAGTCGGTCTCTCCTCTCACATAGCAATCCCATCCCGGTAAAACAAAATCCCTTTCTAACCCCTTTCTTCCCTCCTTTATCCCCTCAAACCTAATCCCCTTTGACTTTTCTCCCATTTCTTTTAGTTTAATTAGTTTATGTAAATCCAAATTGAATTGTTTATTTTATTTTTTTATTTTTATTTTAAATCAAAACATGTGCGCATATTTCATTTATTATTCATTTACCACAATAGTATTTAATTACTTATTTATTTATTTATTTCCCCTTTCCCATGCCCAACTTATTGTGGTTTATAGTTTTTATATATATATGAGTATACTTATTTGTATTTTCATCTCCCCAACCTAACTTTTTTGTTTTATTTTTATTTTTGCAAGAAAAACTGCAAATATCAGTTAGTTGGTCATTAATGTATTTATTTTTTCAGGATCAAAGGGAGATTTGGGCGAAGGCGAACCAGTATAGGGGAAGGTAATTATTTTTACCAAAAGAATACCAAGGAGGATTCTGAGGAGGGATAGCGATGCGGTAAAGTGGACTAGGCGAGTATATGGGAGATGGACAGGAGATCCCGGGGCGATGGAGGCCGGTTTTATTAAGTAGACGGATTAAGGAGGAGATGGTCGGTTTTTTGTTTTCTCTTCTCTTTTTTTTTTGTTGTCCCTTTTTTTTTTTTTGAAATTTCAAAAAGTTAAGGCCACACTTGAAATCCCGGTTTTCTAGAAGGTCTTAGGCAGGGTTTAGATTTTAGCTAGGCGATAATTGGTTAAGGGTAATGCTTAAAAGTTTTATGGTGATGAAGACTTGGGCCTGGATTGGTGACTCCATCAACCCCCTTTATCCCGACGTGCCCTTGAATTACTTCCGCGTCGCCAAGGGTGCCAATTGCCTCTTAATATGTTTCATTTGTGTGGCGTGCCCTTCGGGGATGCCGCGTGCTCCAAAGTGCCACTCGCCTACAGAACTGATTGGTAGACCTCTACCATAACACAGGTCGCTCCGCCGAGGTGAGCTAGTAGGAGACTAAGGGCTCCTGGGAATAAGGCCCTTGTGCAGCCTGCCATAATCATCGTGGCGGCTATTAGCGGTCGGCCCTCAAGCATCGTGGAGTCCTCGAACTAGGTAATCGTTAACCTACGGTTCGAACCACGGCGAGAGTGCTAGCAGGATGCGGTACAGCTATCCACCCTCTCCCTCAACCTCTACGCAATTGTGTGTGGCCTTTACTCCATATGTGAGTCAAATTGGCTGAGCCTTCTCGTCGACTGCATCACCAATAATCATGTCGAATGTCGTCATCAAATCATCACATCAAATCAACATCATAATAAAACAAATCAACCCAAAAGCACTCCATTTCGGTCAGGAGTCAAGAGATCTGGAATACCTCGCATCCTCAAGGTCTAAACTTTGCGCCTCAATAAACTGAGTCAATAGCACTGTCTACATGAATAGTAACACATCATATCATCAATCACAACATAATCATATACAAGGGTCTAACATCAAAAGGGTCGAGATCGCGCAAGCAAGTGTCCTCGAAGAATAAATTAATCCTCGGTCTTGGTGGGATGTTACAAAATTGATATATTAAAATGTGAATAGACTTTACAAGCATGCTACTTCGGTTATGTTTGTTGAATACCATTGGATTCACTACTGTGGTAGCACTATTGCTTGAAAACAAACATAAATACTTAGTTAAGAGTGATATATTAAAATATGAATAGACTTTACAAGCATGCTATTGCGGTTTCCTTATTCATTTGATTCACCTGCATGGCTCGGGAGATAGGAGTCTGGCCCAAGATTTTTCTATATTCAATCACACTTTTAAAACCATGCTTATAACCAAGATTTAGGTCCTCCTCGGTGGCAGTAGTGTCGAACATATATAACTGCAATGCATAACACCATTAAAAATACCAATAACAAAAACATATATTTGTTCGCTACTCTTAAGTAAATATTAACCACAATTAATCATTTAAATATTACTATTTGGGATTTTAGTTTTCTGTAGCCACCTTGGCCTAGTTTATGTTGGCCATGTTTTTCCACTCTGGCCTTTGTTGTTTTGGAGGTGTCTTGTAGCCTACATATGAATTTTTGAAAAAAAATAGATATCGGAATTATTACTTAAAACAGGAAAGAAAAACACAAATGCTCATATTTCACTGATAATATGACATGTGTTGTACCTTGCTTGACTAGCTCGTGGTTGTCATCCTTGTTTTTTAAACAATTTCTCCTTTCCATCCTCTATTAGAGCCTTCCACTCTTTCTTGGGAACCATGGGAGGGCGGTCGTGCTTGAGGTCAATTTTCAATTTCTCCCTATACTGGGCCCTGGTATATTTTAAATTCTTGTCGGCTAACTTTGTAACCACTTTCTTGTTGAAAGTGTTTTCAAACAAGTTTACCATGTGATCTATTAAATCATCTTTCTTTTTTATATCTTGGCCATTCCACCGTCTGTGAATGGTGGGGCCAAACAACTCCAATGCTCTGTCATTTAAGTTTCTATAAAAAACATTGTTTCCTATAGAAACGTGTTATCCATTAATTTATAATAATCTCAACAAATGTCCATTTCAATTTCATGAAAAAAATGAATCAATTAATTAACAATTACCTTCAATATTCTGAATCTTGATTGGAACACATGCCTCATCCACCAGAAATATGACATCTAGTGATCCAATGCTTTTAATTCGTTATGTTCCATGCATAATAGTATCATGTCCATCTACAATATGTTCCTCTCTGGAGTCATGTGGAGTCATAGACTCCAGATCATCATGCTCCGACGTGTCATGCCAGTCAAAATCATTTCGCTCATCAATGAATTCAAGGGGAATTGTTAGAATATGAAGGATTATGCTCATTTTACCATTGACAATACCCTTGTCACCCAACCATAGGTTGAAGCCACCCTCCGAGCACCTTGACCTTGATAGAGAAGAATATTGGTAGCAATCAATAGCCAAGAAAGGATAATACACCAAGCAAGAATATAAACCAAGCTAATCAGATAGTCCCACCCAGAGACTGGCGCAACACCTTCCCCAGAAACTTTAGCACAAAATTTCCAACTACAGTGTGAAGAATCTTCTCTCTGCAATTATGAGAAGTGTTAATAATGAGAATTGACACCCTATATTTATAGTGGTCTGGCAGACTTACTGGGGCCGAATTCTTCTTTCTAAGTACTAATTAATTCATATTAATTATATTTATACAGTTGACATCTCGTCTAGGGTTTCCTTTGCTTCTTTTCTTCCTTCTGAAATATTCTAATCTCGTAATAGGTCACAATAGAGGTACATACCTTTCGAAGCTACCATAATATCAACACTCCCTCCTAGCTAGGGAGGTATGGTATTGAGAACAAATAGACCATTCAACTGGTAGTATCACGAGCATCGTCATTATTATCCAACTTGATAATCTCATATGACAATTGGTATAATAACAAT
>SNQJ01S0082683.1:4632-39740 GCA_010110895.2 Picea sitchensis
CCCAAAGAGGATCTTCCTTAACTAAGAGAAGTATGCAATTGAAATACTGAAGTGATTTGGTATGTTGGAGTGCAAGTCCATGAGTACACCCATGGAAACAAGGTTGAAGATCTTGGTTGACTCTTTGTCAGAATTGATTGATGCTACGCTATATAGATAAATCATTGGATCGTTGATGTATATGATGAACACCAGGCCAGATATTCATTTTTCTATGAACACTTTGAGTCAGTTTCTGGTAGAACCCAGACATGTTCACCTAGTTGTTGCAAACCATGTGATGAGGTACCTTAAGGGTACATTATATTGTGGTCTCAGTTATGATGGAGATCATGACTTCAGACTAAGTGGATATACTGATTCATATTGGGTTGGAAGTGTCTTTGACAGAAAGAGCACTTCAAGATGTTGTTTGAGTCTCGGGTCAGCCATGATCTCATGGCAGAGTAGTAAGCAATCAAGAATTTCTCTCAGCACAGCAGAAGCATAATACATTGTTGCATGTTCTACCAATTGTGAAGCCATATGGCTTCAGAATTTGTTGAAAGGTCTATTCGACCTAGAGATGGAAGCAAACTTGATCCCATGCGATAACCATAGCTATATAAAGATGATCGAGAACCCTGTGTTCCATGACAAGTCAAAACACATAGAGATATGATATCATTACATATGTGACATGGTGTAGAGAGGAGCCATAAAGCTCCAATATGTTAGAATGAATGAACATGTTGTTGATGTGTTGACCAAGCCTCTATCTTGTGTAAAGTTTGAGCACTTTTGAGATAAGCTTGGTGTAGTCCATAAGGATCTCCCTCGAAAGGGGGAGTAGTTTTGTGATTCCATCCCCATGATGATGAGCCAGCCTAGTGTTGTGATTCCAACATCATGCTGATGATGTGACAACCTAGTGCTATGATGCCAACCTTGTGTTGATGATGTGCCAGCCTCATGTTGTGATGATGTGCCAGCCTAGTGCTATGATGCCAGCCTTGTGATGATGATGTGCCAGCCTAGTGCTATGATTCCATCCTCGTGTTGATGATGTGCCATCCTCGTGCTGTGATGATGTGTCAGCCTCATGTTATGATGATGTTCCAACCTCGTGTTGTGATGATGTGTGTCAGCTTCGTGTTGTGATGATGTTGTCAATCTTGTAATGTGATGACAAACTCATGATGATGATATTGTGTTGCCAGTCTTGTACTGTGATTCCAGCTTCGTGCTAATGATATTGTGTTTCCAACTTCATGTTTTGATGCCAGCTTCATGCTGAATAATCTCAACCTAGTGTTGATGTTGATGATGCTCCAACCTTTGTGCTATGTTTTTGCTGTTATTGATGATGATAAAAACTTCCGATGATTTATAGATATGCTAGTTAGCATTCCAAGATGTTGATGATGATGCCCTCTCTCTCACCTAATTTTGTTGTAGAATACCCTTCTTGTTAAAGGGGAGTGTTGAAATATTGTAATTGCAAAGAGTATTCTATTTATTATTGATGTATTATTCATTAGATCAATCCCCTTTTGTGGATTGATCATGTCGGGAATTGTAAATGACCAAATCCCCTTTTGCGGATTGGTCAAACCCTAATTGTAATATGCTAAATGAGATGTCGGCCCCCATAATATATTAAAGTGGTTATAACCACCCAGAATGAGAAGTCGGCCCTACCAGTGAAAAGACAACTTTGTTTAGCACCTGACAGATTGTACAAATAAGAGAGTCCAGTGCCTCATTTGTTCACTCACTCACTTGTTCATCAGAGCACAAGTTTGGAGCTGCAGTTGGAGAATAAGGAATAGAGAGAGAGGCACATACTTGGGAGAGTAATTTCAATATTTTTCGGTTTATTCTCTTGGCATTGTATTGACTATCTATATTAAGGAAATTTTTGTTGGGTTTTCTCCCCCATGAGGGTTTCCCAGGATAAATGATGTGTCTCTTATGATTAATGATCCTATCTATGCTATGGTTATCTAGTGAATTGAAAATAAACCTAATAATATATTAAACTCTAATAGTAAGGACTAAATCTATTTCTTGGACCTAGGCAGAGACAGAGCCTTAATAGCATCTATTCTACTTGGGTAAATTTATAGTCCTTCAGCTGAGACAATATGTCGCAAAAACATACCTTTATTCATAGAAAAAGAGACTTCTTGGGATTAAGTGACAGTCCATATCTTCTGCATTTCAAGAACACCTTATCCAAATGTTGATAATGCTATTGATCATATTTTGAAAACACTGTGATGTCATCCAAGTATATCACCACAAACTTATCATTTTCTCCAATAAAATAAATATCCATTACACGCTGGAAGGTTTCCCCTCATTCATGAGACCGAAGCGCATATTAGCATACATGAATGTACCCCAAGGAGTGGTGAATGATGTATCCTCCCTATCTTTAAGTAAAACATAAATCAGATTGTAGCCTAAAAATCCATCAATCATGGACATGCTTGCTGAGCCTATTACCCTTTGTAAAATATGCTCCGTCGTAGGCAAGGGGTAATTATCTTTCCTAGAACACCTTTTTAAATTTCTAAAATCAACACAAAGTATGATTTTTCCATTCTTTTTCCTAACATGGACTAGATTAGCTATCCACTCAGAATACCTCAAAGGTATGATTATATGAACATCAATCAATTTTTTGACCTCCTTCTCCATGATGGGCAACAATATAGGATTGATCTTTCTTAGTTTCTGTCTAAATGGTTTGGTATCATACTTCAAAGTTATTTTATTCTCAATAATACTTGTCTCATGAGTTTGAAAATAATCATACTTCCAATGAAATAAATCAACAAATTCCTTTAATAGTTTGATATACTCAGCTTTTTATTTTTCTGACAGACTACTAGAAAATTCGACATACTTGGGATTTTCATCAGTACCTAGATTTCACTCCGTCAAATTAGTATCTTCATATGAACTTCTCAATTTCACATCCACATCATTACAATCAAATAATCTCTTCAAAGGAACCAATCCCTTGGGAATATGATTGCTAKGAAACTGAACAATCTTGTGGTTTTCAATCTTSCTCAGKAATTTATCAACATGAGGACTCTTTTCATCATCTAGGTCTAGATCAATGTGAAGAGTAGAAAATTCATCTATTGTTTCTAGAAATAWTTTTATTTCAAGATCATCTTCCAAAACCTTCCAATGTTTGACATTTTTAGGTATAGTAGGCCTATACTTTACCTCAACATCATACTTGAGCTTAGGAGGTAGTGGGACTTTAAAGTTACTAGCATAAATAGCTAGGGAATTAGCCAATGTATTATCTTCTCTAAGAAAAAAATATATGTTGAAAGCTAGGAAGAAATTTTAAATAAGATCCCATACCTCATTTATGTAAGTCCTCAGCCTTGGATTCTTTGCTTGATATATATTTCTGACTTGATGTACAATCAACTCTACATCTCCAAAAACTGATAATTCTTCAATTTTCATATCTTTAGCAGCCCTCAGCCCCAAAACCAGGGCATCATATTCTAGAATTTTGTTTGTGGTTTCAAATTCCAATTTGAAAGAAAAAATTATGACTTCTTGAGAGGAAGAAATGGAAACAAATCCAACATCAAAACTATCTTTAGAGTATGCCCCATCAAAATACATTTTCCAAATTTTAGCACCTTGTTTGACTATCTCACATGTTGTTGGTGATGGCTTTCTAATTTCCAGAGGTGATTGAGGAAGATCGGTGAGATCCAGAATACTAGATCCCAAATCAGTGTCAATAACACAAATAGGATGGTTTGTGGTATTTCTTTCATCACTAATAATATAAGCCAATATTGCTTCTCTATACAACCTTCTGTGTTCACCCCCAAAGACTTGTACTATGGCATAAGAGAGATCCATCTGCAATGTCCCTCCCAACGTTTTAATCCATGATATGGACAATAACATCCCAAACTTGGGGGGTACATCTGCAACTACAATATCCATGACAATACTCTTCATGGGTACTTGAAAGAGAGTAACAACCAAATATTTAATCACGCCAAGGCATTTCACTTTTCTTGAATCAAAATAATACAGATCATGATATGCTTTGGTGATCTCTAAACCCATTTCATCCATGACAGATTTAGGAATTACGTTATGGGATGCACCTGAGTCCATCAGGAAATCATGCAAGATCTTATCATGTACATTCAATGAGGTATAAAAATGAGGAGAGGAGTCATTCCTATCTTCTGCTAAGGGACCCAACATAACTGCAGGTTTTTCATCTTGCAAATTCACTAAATCTATTGAATGGGAAGACAAATTAGGCTGCAACATCTTAGAAATGGACTTCTTGAAATCTTCATTCCTTATCAACTCTAGAAATGGGACTTGAATTTTATCTTCTGCATTTCATTCTCAAAGTTAAAAGAATATCGAGATTTCAGAATTTCTTTAATTTATTGAACATGGGCTTTAACCACAAGATGATTATTTTTTTCTTCATTTCCTTTCTTTGGTGCAACCACTATTTTAGTAGAGGGTTCTAATTTTCATTTTTTTTCTCTCCCTTAATTAACTCATTTATCTATTTGTTCATTATAGACTCTTCATAAGAAGATTGAGGTAGATGTGTCCCCCAGACAATGCATTTCTTAATCATCTTCCTCATTTTATCCTTCTTCATCATCAGCTAGATTGTTTTGAAGAGGGATCTGAACCTTTTTATCTTCTCTATTCCTCTAATCTCTTTGAATAATTTGAGGTGCATTATTTTGTCTCCTGAAATTGTTCCTATGTCAAAAATATTGTGTGTTTCTATTGGCTTGTCTCCCCTCAAGTTTCAGTTTTTCCATTTCTGCAAAAAGTGACTTGACTAACTTAGTCAATTCATCAACCTGAGGGTTAGTTGTTGAAGCATCATAAGTGGAAGCTTCTGCTTTTTGTTTCATCCTATCCCTATCAAACTTGCCTCTTAATTTATCTACTGCCAATTTGTTTGATTCCACTTCTAGAGAAGCATCTTGCATATGGGCTAGTGAAGTAGCTCTTCTCTCTCTTAACATAAGACAAAACTCAGGGTCAAAGGCACTAGCATAGGTTATTTTGGCATAAGTTTCAGTAGGATTAATCTCAGTAGGGATTTTATTATATATATTTTAAAACCTTTTTGAAAAGACTGATGTTGATTCACCTTCTTTTCTTTTGAGAGCCCCAAAATCCATAATATAATATAGAAAATCCTTCTTGTCACCCCAATGCCTTAAAAAGGCATCATCTAGGGCTTCAATCCCAACAATTGATCTAGGATCTAAACTCCTAAACCTTTTCCTTTGTTCACCATCAAGACTTTGTACAAAAACTCTCATCCAAACATCATCATTCTCAATATTCAGATTATCAGCATAGTTGTAAAATGTTGCAAGGTGTTCTTCTGCAGTGATATCCTCTTCTCCTGTGAAATTGGGCATGTACTTTAGGTAATCTCCTATTGGGATATAATTCATAGGCTAAGGAAGCACTAGAGGGGAATACCTAGTAGCCATAATGGCAGCCATTCTATTATGAGGAGGATTAGCCCCTTCCATTTGATTAGGGAAAGGTCGATTCTGAATTCTAGGAGAAGTAGGAGGTGATTTGATAGGTAAAGATGCAATATGTATATCAAGTATTTTAGGAAAAGGAACGGTAGAAGATGGAGTATTTTTATACTTAACAAAAAGTGGTTGAGTCTTGGATGTGTATGGGGGAAACTCAATATGAAATGATGTTCCTTCCTCTTTAATCACAAAAAAATTGAAATAATGGGAAGAAGGAGAACCTAAGATTGGAAAATATTCCATAGTATCAAGCCTAAACCAATACAGAACTTCAGGGGATGCAAGAAAATCAATGTTTTCAATACGTTATTCTTTCATCTCAGGAGAAAAATATGAATATTCTATAGGGAAATATCCTAGTTTAGATTTTACAAGAGTTTCAACAATAGGTAGATGAGAAATATGAGAAACAACAACAGGTGTATGGAAAGTAGAGTCAGGTAAATTTGTAGAAGTACCTGAGGATTTGGAATATGAAGCTCCTTCCAAAACTTTTCCCTTCTTTAAGATCTTTTCTGGATCGGGTTCAGGTGCATGGAGAGATGATTATGGATTCAACCTCATGTGTCTACCTTTGGGAGCCACAACTGAAATTTGGAGTCTCTAGGTGCAATATGCATTCTTATGTTTACTGATTACTATGCACCATCAAAATCAGTATTTTCTCTGTCATACAAACCAGGGAAACATTTTCAATATGTTCCCCGACAACGACGCCAAAAATATTAGCGCTATAAGTTACACCTATAATGTTGTAAGTGCAAGCCCAATACCCATAAAAATGTGAAAGATAGATGTTATAAAAGATGAAAAATGGATGGAAAACTCAATAGAGAATGTCAATCAACATATAATTCCATACAATATACACCATCAAATAAGTCTTTGAATAACTTCAAATCAAGTTTTGAGAGATAAGGTGGATAGGTGGAAGGCTTGATAAGAAACATGTAATATTCATATCATCTAAATCGGGTAGTAATAACACACATATGAATAAAAACTCTGAGATAAGAACTTCTTAAAACCAAAGAGGAAAACTCTGATATACTTGTAAAAAATATCACAATAAATCATTCATTGCAACAAAGATACAATCAACCTATTGAGTCATTCAATCAGACTATAATCAGAATAAGATAGCAAAAAGATAATGAGAAATAAGATTGATTTCCATTATCAAAAGTGTCTTAGGTCTGATCCATACAATAGAAGGAACTTCTCTTCTATACAGACAATATCAAAATATGAGTGTTCTTTAAAACCATTCGAACCTCTCTTCAGTCTTACAATGCTCATCTTATAGCCTAGATTGTCAATGACAACTTTACAATTCGAATAACAACTCCTTCATAGGATTCTTTTGCCTAAAGGTGTCATAGCTACATCTGTACAACATAAAGAAAACATAATGCTATATTTTTGGATGATGTTAGCAACGTTTGCAACATCTTCTTTATAGGTGATGAACTGTCCATTTAAGTGCATTTTCCTTTGACAGGCGTCCTCACAGCTCACAAATGATCTTTAGAAAACTTATACACATCCATATTTAAATTTGGCATTTGTTAATCCCTCCAAAACCTACAAAACATGAGTTTTCAACGCCTCTCTGAAACAATCAGTTCGCAACGCCAGATGCTGTGAACTTTCTCGTAGTTGCTTGTTTGATTTTACAGAAGCTTAAAACTAGAGAAAAATTGTCTCAAGTGTCCCAAAATGTTGTAACAACTTCATAATCTTGGTACATGACAAGAAAAAAAAATTCAAATAGCTAATCATGGTTTAAAAAACATAGCCATCCTGAAAAAGTTGTAAAAATGCATAAAATAGGAAACTTGACCAAAAATGATACTGGTTATGGAGGTTCAACATCTTCATTTTTAAACTCTAGAGCTTCTCTGGTAGCAACCATAGCCAGCATGTCCATATTTCTCTTGGCCAACAATTCTTTAAAAGGATGTAGTTCTTCCTTTAACTTTATGATTTGAGCTTGATGAGACATATTTTGTCTGTAAAGATTTTTGAGCTGCCTGTGGAGGGGCATAAATATTTTAGCTAAAACTCTCACCTTATCAATGGTCTCATGGTACATGCGCATCACTCCCTTGAGCTTCTTCCTTGAATCTAAATCTTCTTTCTTCAGTTTATAAGCCTCGGCCCTTGCTTCTTTAGGTTGTCTTTTGAGCCTATTGAAAGTGGGATTGCTTTCCTCTTGAAGAGTAGTGATATCAACAATTTCAATGGGTTGATCAAAATATTTTGATTTACCTTTCCTCTAGGATGAAGTTTCTGCTACATCATCCTTCTCAGGAACATTTATCTTGGTTGTTGCTCTAGTAAAAGGCCTCCTAGGATTAACCTTATCTTCAACAATAGGTTTGGGAAACACAATATTTCTTCCTCTCAGGCCTGTGGATTTGCTTGAAGGAACCTCCATAGGAGTGGTATCTGCCATGGGTGAAGCTTCCCCATGTGAAGGTTCTGAAGACCCTCCTTCTTTTGTTTCATCTATGGCTCTCTCATTTATATCAGTCATAGCACCTCTTTTCTTATTTCTAACCTATGAACACACTATCCTTTCAACAGGAGTAGGACCTTTTATCTTGGACTATGGAGTGGGGGAAACATTTAACTGAAAGTGTGATGAAGTGAGGAATGTTTCCCAATCAGTGTTTGTATTTATCAACTCTTCCATCACCAACATTTTGATAAGACCGGAGTGAAATAAACTAGTGTCTACTTTCTTAGACTTGTCTTGAACTCTATGAGACATCTTACCAATGCTTCTAAACAAGTAAGAAGGGAGGTTCATTGCGTCTTTCCCTGTGAAGTGTAATTGTAGCATGATGTGGTATTGGTATATCATGTTAAATATCCCCTCATAGGTGAAATACCTTTGGATGAACTTCAAAATCTTATCAAAACCTTAAAGAATGTGGCTTCTAGGTACCCCTTTGGACATGTTGTCTCCTTGACACTCTGGCTTAAGAAAATCCTTGGAGAAGGAATCATTTAATGGCATTTCCTTGAAATAATTTTCTCTAGTGTTGGGTATCTTTGTTGCAATAGAGATGGAAAGTTATGAGACTTCAAATTCTAACATCCCCATCTTGGTTTTGGTCCCCCTGAAGTTGAGTGAAAATTATTTGGCTACCTCTAGATGCCCCCTCTACATATTTTGATAGAAATTGATGCAACCTACCCTCTGAAAGGATTCCCTAATCAAAGGCTCATAGTAAAGGGGTTACATGTCATAGGGCTCTATCCTTAGAATCTTCCCTCCCCTGTGAGTTTTCTTATGCTTTTGAATATCCATAATTGTTGTTGGCATAATGTTTTCCTATGAGTTTTAATGACAACTAGATGTGTGAAAGAAGGGAAAACAGGAAATTAGGGTTTGATGATAAAATTGTTTTCAATAGGCTAACCTTGTATAGAGCTTCATACATCTTACTATATACATATTTAGTAATGAGACAGGGAATTATTAAAACATGAGGGGTAAGGAAAAGTAAATGGGCATTATAATGAAAAGGAGACAGGATAAATATCTGCTAAACATAGTTTTTTCAGCAAAAAATGGGTTAACAACATTAATAATGCATGCAACATTAAGCCTTCTTCAATCGTATGATCAACCAAATTTTAAAATTGGATAGGGTTAAAATTTACTTGTTTAAAGTGCAGCTTTCAAAGATGCAGAAGATGGGGTTTTTCATCAATGCTGGAACAGAGGGTTCACAACACCCTATTCGCAGTGCCAGAGTAACATTTCACAACGTTGGGAGGAAATTCAGTGGAACATGTGAATTGTGAATAGTGGGAAAGATGGATGAGGTTGAAAGACAACCTGGTCTTGTGAGAAAGGTTTAGAACATCATGGAGGTGAATTTGAATGAAGGCAACAAAGAAATGGATAGTTTGCAACGTTGATAGGTGAAACTAGCAAAAACCCCTCTCTTAACCCTTGAACAACATGGAAACTCTCATGGAATACCTAGTGGCCTTGGGCTTGATGTTGATGTCTTTAAGTTTAAACACAGATTTGTACAAGCTATCCAACCTCCAACTCTCCTCTTCAGTCAATCAACAATGCCAGCTGGTAGCGCTTGATTCAAACATGAATTGCACACTTTGGGGAGGTTGTTAGAAGATCTGATGACATGATCCCTAAAAAATTGGTTAAAACATGGTGCTGAAAACAATGAAATCTCCTTTGTCATGGCTCCTAATTGCAATGATAACAATTGAATGCGTGCGGTACTTATGAGTACATTGCAAACTCTCCTAGTGAGTTGGAAGAAGACACTACTAATTTTTATTTGACACTTGGATGGATAGATGGTGGAAAATGGAATCTTGTGTACAACATGGAGGTGTGACATGTCAAGGTGATGATGAAAAATTCAAGATGTGATTCATGGGGGTTTATTTACTTTGTCATGATAATCGAATTACATAACCCAAAGAATCTAGACCAAAGGCAAAACTAAATTTAGCTTATTCAAATCAAACTTTGAGTTATAACTATAGAAATAAGACATATAAACCTATAACTTATGTAGCCCTGTGACTCAAAATACCAAACTGAAATGATTTCTTGACCCTTACAAATCTATGTGTTAACATAAACCATTTCCCCTATAGATAAAATGAATTACATCCACCTTGTTCTAGCCCTTTCTACCTCAAATTAATGGGAGGTTTGTTATATTAGTGTTCAATATCCCTTCTTGCATGGGGATTTACAAGAATAAAAGTACATGGAACATCCTCCTAGATATGTTCAGGATTACTCAAACCTCATTTTATTCCTTAAGAAAAATCTCCATGGTCTTAAGAAATCTCCTCACACTTGACATGGAAAAATAGATATCTTTCTTCATGACACAAAATTTTCGATATTTCATTTTGACCCCAATGTTTATAACAATAAAGTAGGTAACCATAACATAATACTTTCTCTTTATTTTAACAACCTTATTCTCACTAGTAGTGACTCCAAACTTCTAAAACATGTTAAATCAAACCTCAATATTTTTTTTGAAATGAAATACATAGGTTATTTTCATTATTTCCTTTTGCTTCAAGTATTTCAAACAAATGAAGGAATTTCCATTTCCCAATCTAAGTATGCACGTGACCTTCTTCGCCACTCTGACATGGAACATTACAAACGAACCCCATCTCCCTTCTATTATAGAGGAAAATTGGTTGCCACCTATCCTACATCGAAAGTAGATTCCACTTTGTACCATTAAATTGTTGGTATCCTCTATATTTGACTCATATCCCTCCTAATATTTCCTTTTTCATTTTTCTTTCCACCCAATATATGCAAACACATCATGGGATTCATAAGAAAGAACTGAACATGATAGTTTGGTATACATTCTAATTCAAGGAAAACTCCCTTCTTAGTTGGTTTCACTAATTCCAATTCCCTGGTGACCTAGATTATTAGATGTCTATTGCAAGTTATGTTTTCAGTCTTAGTTCTAAAACTGTCATTTGGGATTCTAAGAAGAAATATGATATTGTTATTTCTTCAGAAAAATCATACTGTAAAGAAACAACTAATGGTATTCAAGAATCCTTGTGGATTTGATAGATCCTTTCAAAGTTTGGATTCCAGCAATAACATCCAACTACACTTTGGTGTGAAAATCAAAGTGATATCAATATAACCAAAGATACATTTCAAAATCATGACAAAAAACACATTGATCTACACATGAAATTCATTAAAAATATTATTAAATATAACATTCTCGAAGTTCTCATTTTCACTACAGATGGTCGACTTGTGGAATTTTTCACAAAGTCTATTATAAAAGAGAAGTTTCTGAAAACTCCATCTATGTTAAGAGTGTAGAAGGTTGTCATTAACGAAATATAGGCTCTAATTCATCATTTCCTCTCCTATTGTGTCACCTTTGTAAATAATTCAATCATATCCCATGTTTTTCTTAAGAGGGATTCTAACATACTTATAAACTTATGAGCTAGTTAACATCAACTTATTCTAATGCATGCCTAATGTGTCTTTAGGTAAAGTGTTTTTATTTAGTGTATTTACTTAGTATGAATTTGTAGTTATGTAATCCAATAATAGTGATATGTTCTATACATAGACTGATCCAATGATTCATATTCTCCTTGATACTAATGATTATATCGATCCATGTTTGAACACATTATTGGTCCATTATATCTATTTAAAGAGAATTGTTAATGATTGATTATGAAAGCCTCAAATGTAAAATTATTTTATTTTTCATTAATATATTACCTAAAGTGGTTGTGTTAGATTGGGCCATGGATTGTTTCCTTCTTTGAGGCTTTTAACCACATAATACATTGGTATATTTAAATTTAATATGTTTGTGTGATAATTTCCTCCGGGTGTTCTACCAATGTGGAAATACCTTTTTTTTTCAACTTATGGACCCAAAGGAAACCATAGGTTGAAGAGCTAGCTATGGTAAATTCCTAAGAGAGATGGAGCTAGCAATAAAATTTACTACAAGAGTGTTGGGAAGAGATAAAAGGCATTGCAACATAGGAGAGACATATGGAGTGGGAGGGTAGCCTCTAAAAACCCAAAATGTTATGTATATCTAGATGGGAACTAAACTGAGTGAACTATATATATGAAGAATTTGAGTTAGCATGATGGAGGAAATGGCCAAAGAACCACTTCAATGGAAGAGTTATTGGTGTGGAGGAATGACATCAAATGAACTCAAAAACTGAGAAGAGATAAAGAGGCGGTGTGGGGTGGGAGAATGACCTCCAAAATAAAACCAACACTAAAAGAAAGGAGAGGGCTTAGAATTGATAAAATTTAGACAGGAACAACAAGATGGCGGAAAAGGATCACTAGCCAACACTTTTGTATTCACACCAATGTTACATATTTATAGTAAAATGGGTGATGCGACCTCATCGAGAGATTTTCTCTAGATCCTAAAATCATGCATGATGGCTAGGCTAGGCAATATTAACTAATGCATTAGTCATCACTTGAGGATATATTACTAATATCCTAAATGAATAATACAAATATAGGTGGAAATTAGACTTAGTTATTGGTAAGGTAAGCCATAGGCTAACATTCCCCCCCTCAATCACAAATCCAATCAATAATACCAACAATAAAACATAATTTGGTATCAATTCCAAGTCTTCATAATGAAACTCTTGAGTTGAGACTCAATGAAGAACTGCCTAAAAAATCACCAATCTGGATGTTGAATGGTTCATATGAAATGAACTAGAAGAGAGATAAGATATGGAAGTGAACAACTGAAATATCTTAACATTCCCTAATTGCTTGACAATTTTATCATTTTTCCGAGTATTTGAGCTAGAAGAATCAAATTATCTCTGCTAATTGGTGAACATGTAGTATCACCACTCTACTATCTGTGTATCACTGAAGTGATATCTAAATTTGTGGTTTGGGATAACCACTTACCAATTAATACCATGTATCTGATGGTTTTTGGTTGACCAGTAACCAATTTTGACACTTTTAGGTGTCCACAGGCATCCCAATGTATCATGTGTATGATTCAATTGCAAGTCATTGAACCATAATCCTGCTAAAGTCTTCCATCTACAAAATATAGTTGCCCATTTGGAAAATTTCATGTCGATCTGGCATATTTGTTGTCGAAACTTTTGGTTTGACAACCATCTTCAATTCCATCATCAATTCCCCCTTTTTCAGCTGAAAGGAGAGACCACAAGTGGTTTCACGAGCCATAATCATTTTATTTTTTAACTCCCCCCCTTAAGGTACAAAAGAGTTACATCATTGTACTCCATCTTCTAGGATTAAGAGAGTATTGTACTTATTCCATTTGTGTACAACATGAAGTGGGCATGCAGAAAAAACCACATGTTATCTTATCCCATGAGGGCCATGCTCGAAAGCTACACCATAAGGGGACCACTTATGTGAGGTACAAAAATGTTATGTGCTGCAAGATTGGTCTTTACTCGAGATTGAATTCTACGGTAGGACTTATATAATCGCTTGGTTGTTGATGACCACTTCCAAGGATTGATCCACTCATAGTGAATCTTCAATCTTCCAGGTTTCTTTAGTGTTGAACATCTATGTGAAGAATGGTTATGCTTTCCACAATGATGGTAAGGATGGAGATGAAAAGACTGATTCTCCTTGTGACCAACTCGATTACAATGTTGGTATTTCACATTCTGATGTTGAATTTGAACAGGTGAAGTTGAAACTTCTTGAAGGAATCCATTACATTGGAACTTGATTAGTTTTGAATAATCGGGAATATGAAATGTAACTTCATTGTGATATCCAAGTCCTGTTCTATTCTTGTTGTAGATTATTTCTTCCCAAGTTTTGATGATGGGATCGGAAAGAGTATTATGAACCTGATTATGCTGAACTTGAACTACTTCGTCTTCATCTACATCTAGAGTTGTATTGTTGAGTTTCTCCTTCACTGATTGTTGATCATCATCTTCATCATCATAGAGAGGGTTTTCCTGAACAAGAACTAGTTCAGAACACTTCACTAACTCTGATTTTTTAGAACTATCAACTCGTCATTCAATAGTTGGGATTGAGATTGAAGAAGTCTAACATTAGCTTCCGTCACTTGCAAACAAGTTAGCACTGATTGAAGAGTTTATGTGTTCAATATCACCGTGTTGTCTTCAATGGTGTTTATTAGAGTGTTCAATAACTCTAATAATTCGAGACTTCGAGCAATTTCAAAACACTAAATGAGGTCTCCTTGTGGAGGTAGCTCATGATTACAATTTGACTCGACAAAATAAGGCTTACTTGCAACTTGCTCACTTGAATCGCTCGCTTGGACTTCATGCTCACTTGAAATTGTCACACTTATTTGAATTTGTCTCTAGCTAGATGGGGGTGTTGGATACCACCGAAAATGCACCCAAACTTTGATGTTTACAATTATTTGAGTTTTAACCACTGAACCTATAGAATCAAGAATAGAATGATGCAAGCAAGTTGTGGGTGTCGGGTTCAACCGAGAATGCACTCAAAAATTACAATTTAACTCAATTTAAATTTGATTTCACTCTTACAAATAAACTATTGCAAGTAGCAAATGATCTTCAATTTTGAATGCTTCATTAACTTGATTTTCCTATTGCTTGATGTAGAATCGTTTGTTCTAAAGTTGAATTGATATTCAAATTAGAATTCATTGTCGATGCTTTGAGACCTTGATTATGAGTTTGATGTGTGCAATGTTGATATGATTTCTAATTTTATATCTTCGTTACTGCTTGATTACTTGTGCTTCAATGTGTGTGCTTCAATAGCATTAATTGTGTGCTTACTATAACTTGTTGTGGATTTCATGTGTGTATAGTTGTACAATAAATTGTAAGCGTAGTGTCAAAATTAGACACAAGACAGTATGAAAACATTCAAGGAATCATTCACCATCACACACAAGTACAAGTGTCCTTAGACCCCCTTACTCTATTTCGGAGTGATCTAAGACAAGTAATGAAATAAAATTTTGATCTTATTATGATATTCTTCTTGCAATCAAAATGGCCAGATATAAAGCCAAAAGTTTTCCTTCAAATATCGCCAACCTCCTTTGCTAACCTTTTTTAAAATAGTGCTCATAAAAAATTACAAGCATGCCACCTTTTAAAAAGACATCAATTCATCAATCCTTATATCTCCTCCTTTATATAAAGGGCACAAAATGTCTCGAAAAAAAGCATGAATATGTTCTTGCTTTGCTTTCTAAAAAGGACATTTTCAACTTTACTTTTATATCCCCACAATCTTTTTTTTTTTTTCTTTTTTTTCTACATAAACCATATAAATTCCCAAAAATAAGTTTACCACTTTTCCGTTGGATTTATTACTTTTACACAAAAGTAATAAAATGTGACTTAAAAGTATAATATGCCATTAAAACCGTGCATAGAGACTTTGGATTAAGAGTGAGTTCTTTAATACCTATAATGGGTCTTTTCAATGGAGTTTGGGTGGGGGTGCATGCCTTTCGTTTGAGAAATTCCCTCTTATTACACGAGTCACAAGAATGAAACCGTGATTTGTGCTGTCAGTTTCCAGTTGAACGTAGTGATTCTTGGTTGAGGTCTACAATCGTGATCAGTTTCACTACATATTTACATGATTTCCTTCTTCAAATAGATTGTCTGCCTCATCTTTTAATTATCGCCAAAGTCTAGAGCTACATAAACGATGAGGAACTTGTTTCCTTTATTGCACTCTGGCTGGTGTACTGGACACCGTTGGCTATCGGGCTGAGAAACTTGTTTGCTATGTGCACAATCTTTTTGGCTATCGGGCTGAGAAACTTCTTTGGTATGCGCACAATCTTGAAAGAGATGCATTTAATAACCAACGGTGGCGGTGGGCTATTTCTTTAACATGGATTGGTGCTTCAGATACATAACCAGATCACAAAAAAGTTTGCACATATCTCTAATTTTCAGGAACGATCAACTGATCACCTAACGTTGAATGTGAATTCTACTCTGCTCATAAACACAATGTATCAAAGACAATTGCATATCAATTGGAGACTATGTTGAAGGATGAATGGATTGCATCACCCCGAAGTTGTTCGTGGTAGGAAGGAACTGGAAATCAAATATAGAAGGAGGAGATCAATTTGTGCAGTGTTCAACTCCCAGGTGGCCTCCACACTATCTGGGGTGCAGTGAGTGTGGGCTCATTCAATGGTGCGTTCGAGTTTCTCTTAGTATGAGATAGAGGCATTGATCAAAGCGATCTGAGAAGGCTGATCAATTTGTTGATTTCTCCTACGTGATGGTAGTCAGTCGATTAGCACAAAAATCGCTAATTCTTCCATTGCTCCATATCCAAACGATGAACATTCATGCCTGTTGTTAAGCCAGAGAACCAATGACTTTTGATCTATGGAACATTCAGATCATTTGTCTTAGGAAATATAATACCAGTTCTTGATAATGATATTGATTGTTTTGCAAATTGGGCAGATCAGATTGCTTTGTTGGTGCAATCAGCTTTGATCCAGATCCAAGAGTTACCCAGGAAAGCTTTTCAAAACCAAGCCAGAAATTGCAATACAAAACTTTTATTTTTTAGAGAACCAAACACGATTCTGGAGGAGATCACGCAGCTTTCAACACTAGCTACCATCTATAGATCGTTGTCTTTTGATCTAGGATTGCTGGGAAAATTAGAACTAGAAACTGAACAGATCAGAGGCATTATACAGATCTGAGTAAGCTTCATTGTGGACAATATCAAGACTCGATCTAGAACATAACTTGTTAAGATTGAGAAGATCTTTAATTTTGTAGGACAGATCCAATCCTTCAGATCTGACAGTCGACTACCCACATTCTCTGGAATAGATATTTATTCAAAGGCATGAGTACCAATTCTTTGCAAGAATTTACCATATTCATTTCATTTTATTTTTAAATATATAAAATTGTCGTCGACTGTGCAGATCTATTGGAGAAGAACTCAATATTGAAAGCCAAAAATCAATAAATATTATTGAAAAATACATTTTCATCTTAAATCCATAAAAATTTCAAAGATATATAACCTTGTCTTTGGCCTATGCTTTCAAAAGAGTGTATATATATAACCTTGTCTTTGGCCTATGCTTTCAAAAGAGTCTATATCTGCTCTTCCTTTTACTTCATGCTCGATCTCTATGGACGAATTTCCCTCCAAAATGACTATTTAATGGGAGGCTTTCATTTCTTCATGCCTTTGTGCATGGTCTATGTTTGCAACAGATCTACTCGATCTAAAACTTACAGTAGGAAGTAGGAACGATAAGAACTTCAGATGGTCATCTTGCATGGAAAAGTATCATGGTGCTATTATACTTTAAGGACTATAAGAGCTATGATATTATCACAAATTTTTCACATCTTTTTGATATTAATTGATAAAATATATACAGGAATAAGGATTATTGGCCAACACTTTTGTGTTCACATCAATGTTACATATTTATAGTACAATGGGTGATGGCACTTCATAGAGAAATTTGCTTTAGATCATAAAATCATACATGGTGACTAGGCTAGGAAATATTAACTAACTCATTAGTTATCACTCGAGGATATATTACTAACATTCTAAATAAATAATACAAATATAGATGACAATTAGTATTAATGATTGGTAAAGTAAATCATAAACTCACAGAAATGACTACTTTAATACTAAATGATAAAATAGAAATATACTTCAAAATTAAAAATAGAAAAAAAAAAAATTAAAAATAGAAAAATAAAATAAAAACATTTTATGTATTCTAGAAATAAACCCATATATAACAATAAAAAAAATACAAAACAAAAAGGATTAGAATAGACCTCATACTTTATTCATCTCGCCAAAGGCCCCTTTATATTTTTACAAAGGGTCCACAAACTATCTACCCAATAGAAACAAATAATAAACTAAATGCAGCAGTTTGAAGGATGAAATAAAATAATAAATAATGCAAATGCACACATCCCAATGGATGAAAGAATGTTAAAGAATGAAAGACAGGTGTCTTGAGGATGAGATATGTAACTACTCTAACAAAATCTTTGAGGATGAGATATGTAACTACTCTAACAAAATCTACTAGTTTTCACGAGGAATGCATTGTCAATATAGGTTTCATATCCCTCGAGGGGCATGGTGGTTCAGGATGTTCCAATGTTCTATATAGTGGGGTGTGTTAGTTATGTTATGAATAAATACCACCAAGAACTATAATGCACCATATCTAAATTATCTACATTTGTATGTTCTATTATATCAAAGGAGATTCACATGGTTTGCATTTTACAATGGTATGAAGAGATAACTGACATTTTTTTTTAAATTTGAGAGGGAAGTTATGATAAGTTTCATGGGATTGTAGGTATATATTTCAATTTACTTTGATGATGAGTTTGAATTGCCTATAGTGGTCTCTTCTAATTTGATGTTTTTTTTTGGGAGGGTTTTATTTGAAAAAGTTGAAATCCCAAGGAGGCTATGGAAAATGGGTACATTGTATATGAGTTGTTTTATTATTCTAGTGAGTACATCAATAAAATTGACAACACACTAAGTGGTTGGGATGACAATTGAGATGAGGTTAAAAGGAAAGGGGAGATACTCTTTATCAATAGAAAATGGTGCATGATAAAGATAAAGTGTACCTATGTTGTAGTTGTATTTTCTCAATTTTCTAGAACATAATTTTTTACAATGAAATTAATAATATATATTTGTGCTCATACTTTTTATTTTATTTTATAAATATATCAATGAATTCAAAAATTGATGCATAAAAAAAATTGCAGTGTAGAGGAAAACCAAAAATGGGTCGCATTACATGTCTAGAAGAGAAGCAAATGGGACAATGATATAGAAAACCAATTTATATGGATGAATCATATAATCCTATGTTGTATGATGATCATTTAAGAAAAATATGCCACCAATTCGTATGGAAATTGTATGGTTGATTAGTCTAGAGAGAAATATGGGATGTTTGAATGTTAACTATGTGGTCAAGAGGATGCACTACGCATTGGGAATGGGTGCACACTATAACAAATCTATAATATTTTTTCTATCTGAGTTGTTCATTTAATAATGAAAGTTTTAATTATTTGAGTTGTTCATTTAATAATGAAAGTTTTCATTATAACATGTATTATATATTTATTAATAGTATGACACTATCAATTGTTGACATTTTTACACATGCATTTTTCCCTCTATTTGGGCATTTGGATATCATTTTCACACTAAGGATGTTGATGATGGAAATGGAAAACTTAATTATTGGTTGGAGGTAGAGTTTAATGAATCTATTCATACTAGATAGTATTATATGAACACAATATACATGAAGTTAGGTTACGCTAGAAAGATACAAGACATTATGAAAGTAGACTTGTCATATTTTTGATGTGTTATTTTAGGTGCAAATGGTAGGATATCTTCAAGTGAAGTAATGCAAAGGATAATCATGATAGTTGAATAATATGTATTAACAATGAAAATATGTGGGTTGAAACGAAAGCTTCTTATGTTATCCAAAAACATTACACCAAGTATTTTTTTTATTTTTTAGTCAGATGATGATAGGGATTAGTGACTCAAACAAAGACAAGATTCAACATAAAACAAATGTTTTTTTATAACAACAATGTTATTACAAGGTGAAGAAGATAATTTTATGCAGGTGGTAAATTGAGAATGTATTTTTAATTCCTATAAAAAATTTTTAGTTAATAGTAGTTATTTAGAAGGATAATCAACTTAAATCATGCTAGAGAATAAAATTATAAAGCATATGTTTAGATATTTATGAATTATTAATTATCACCAAGTTTTCATAATTCCAAAAAATTAATAAAATAAGAAAATTATTTTTGTATTCATTTTATTATATTAAATATGAAGAATTAACAATCGTTTATAACTATTATTTTGAAATAAAAAATAAAAATAAAAAAAATAATCATATTGTCTAATAAACTATAAATGATTTTGAATTGTAATATTATTTTAGATTAATATTAATAACTATTCTCATCAAGGTCACTTTGATGTTCATTTTTATCAACAAAATAAAATAATGTTAAAGATTAATCTAATCTATTTAGAATTGTTTTCATAATTTAATAATATAGAATATGATACACTATCTGTAAATTAATATGAGCCACTATTATCCTATGCAAGTCACTTTAGTTGAAGGTCGAAAGTCACTTTAGTTTGAAGGTCTTGTTTATTTATTTTTATTTTTTATATGACAATTTGGAATTATTTTATAACTTGATACTAAAAGATTTTGATAAAACAAACTTATTTAAAAAACTAATAAAATAAAATATGTTTTAGAATTGTTTTAACTATTTAATATGTAAGATGTCATGATAATATAAGTAACTTTGTTTAAAATTACTTTTATCTTCTTCCCATATATATATATAAATTAATTTAAAAAATTATCAATGAAATTTTATTCATGATTTAATATGAAATATTTCATCATTATATAAAATTGGAGTAACTATTTTGTTGTATTAAACACTCATAAAATAGGTATATTTAATACTCATATAGGAATTTCTTAAATTTTTCTGAAAGTTATTAGTGTTGAGGATGACTATTACTCTGCCCCGACGATTCTCTCCCTAAGTAAGGCAATGATGGTTAAGGTTTTTACTTGGATGCTCATAGAGGCCCTCCTTTCATGTTTCATAGTGTATTAACTTTTCATGGATGGTATTCCTTCTTTCTCTCCATCTACAGGTTATACAATTTCTCTTATGCATTGTCAAATCCCTATTATTGCGATGTAGATGACCTCTATAGCAACAAAAAATGTAACCATGTTCCCCTTAGGCACTAATGGTAATCAACATTGTGAGTAGGATAAACTTTGGATCTATGGTGCGACATATGTGAGAGAGAAAGGTCTCATTCAATGGTTATCTCAAATCCAACCCTCTCCCTTCTCATGGAAATTTGGGTGGGATTTTCTTTAGCGATGTACTGAAGAATGGCTCCATCCCTTGCTATCCTCCCTTGAATAATTTTTTGGTATAGGAGGTTATAGATTGATCTATTTTGATAGTGCAAGATGTTGTAGATCAAGAGGAATTATACAATACTAATGGTATAGTGTTCCATTTTAATTATCTGTGGCCTCAATTAGTTGACCTACAAAAATGGATCTCAAATTCTTGGAATCCTAAGAAAATATAAGAGGATTTCATTTACCCTTGCACAAAGGGATTCTTCATTGTTGAGTTTGATATTGCAAGAGATAGGGATTTGATGTTAAACACAGGACATTGGTTCGGGGGTAATTTAGGTTTATGGATGAAGCCTTATACTCCTTGTTTTGACCCAATAATAGATACTCTATCCTTTTCTTCTAAGTGGGTTAGCCTTCTGTTGTGGGTCATTTTACACAACACCCCCATCTTTTAAATTTTATCGGTCCCTAAAATATTTTTCTCTTTTTCTTTTGTGCCTATATTTTACCCTACAAGATCTGCATCCTTACTTCACTAAGGCAACCCAATATTAACTCATATTTGTTTCGGTATTATGTTAGTCAAAGTTCCATTTTTCATGCATTAAGTTAAAATCCCATCTTCGCACTCTGATGACTATGGCTCTTACATTGTTTTCCTTTCACGCAGCCCCAGGGCTTGTTATGACCTGTCAAACAACCACCTCCCCACGTGGCACCCCAAGATTGGAATTTTTACTTCATGTTTTATCATTCTCCAATGAGTTGTTTTTATTTATTTCGGGACATGATAATGTTTATAAAGTATTGAAGATATATTGCCTTCAATACCATCCTTATTACCTTCGATACCATCCTCATTGGGAGTATTTTTAAGTCGCATCTTCTTGAAATCCGAAGATAAAACTTTGATGGCCTATTGACCCTTCTCACTTATGTATATCGCTCATTCTCCTAGGCCGAAAGAATATTCTATGATACAATCTCCATCGGAGCTCAAGCATTTCCCCATGCTTCAAACCTCCAACATCCATGTTCTAAAATCCTATAAAGCACATAGTTTAACACACATTTATAAAAACCAACAAATATCCTATCGATACCTTACCCTAAGGTTTTAGTTCCGCCCTCATCTTGATTTACCCCTATGCCAATACCCTTAAGGGTCCCACCTCTTTTCATATCACTATTTATTGGTTGACATGCTAGGCCCACCCACTGGTCCATGTATAAAGGAATGTTCCTTTGATACCCTTCCCTTCGGAGTTCGATAAAACCATGATCTCTCATACTCCAAAGGCATGACCCTGATAATGGTATTATTCAAATATATGTTTTAACACTACCCTCGATGCCCGAATCAATGTGTATACATGTCTTAATAAGCTTCAATAATAGAAATGGCGTGCATTAATGAGACAATTTAATACCAGATTTAGAAAGATCTACATACACACCTGAGTTATGGAATACCCATGCTAGGTTGTTGTGCATTATGAGTTATAAAATCACCCTTTCAGACACAACTTGCACCGTAAGTTTTTGAAAAATAGTCTTATGATTTTTTGTTTCGTATTGACTCCTTTGCTTAGTACCCTTTTACTACAACTTCTTGTATATGAGTAACCTTATTTTTATATTGATCAACTGGTATCTCATTATTACAGCTAATGTGTTATACTTAGGATAAGCTGATACTCTTTTCAACGTGTTATTACAAGATAATTCGCTTATTCGTCATGGCGAGCCACAACCACAAAAGATCTAAAACTTTCGTGTAATTCCAGGGTGTCATAGGGCCTGAGTCATCATCTCGACCGGTCAAAAATATGATGACTGAAACTATTCCTCACACTAGCGAGGACAATTTCCTTGTCTTTGAAGAGATATACAGGATTTTTGACTCCGCATATTTTCCTAAAGACGACAAAGTTTTAGAGGTGTACTAGAATATCCTAAAAAGTAGTATCCACCTAGTAGCTACCAAGCCACAACTATTCCCATACAATGAGGCAACACAGTGGTGACTCAGGAAATTTGAATCTTCCACAATGACCATCATGAGAAATCAGGGGAAGTAAGTAGTTTATCTTAGACCAGAGGACATTAGCTCCAGATATCACCTTGCCACTCCCACTTTCTCATGGAATTAACCTTTCTTAAACGGGTTCACCTACGAAGGAAAAGGACTGAAAAAATAGATGAAACACTGGTGGGTAGACGAAGATGAAACCCTTAAAAAAATTCATAAATTGGTCCATACACACAGGATTAAAACTCCATACAAGTTTTAGGTGGCCATGCTCTTTCTTTTATATGGGGAAGAAAAGATTACACACTTCCAAATCGACTGGTTACCTTTGCCACACGTCATCGTTAGAATGGGACAAATCTTCAACTGGGAAGATATCCTAGCCTTTAACATATGCCTACATGCAACCAATATCCCATGTATGAAGAAACCACATTTTTATATGTCTTCTTAAACGATAGATTCCATTTGTTCCTCGATGCATTTTCTTGAACTGGGATGGAATTGGGATCGAATTCAAGCCCCCCATTCATGTTTATTTCTCCCAACTATGGAGCATAAATTTCAGAAAAAAAATTCATGATACTGACACTTTATTTCTTTCCCCTCTGCATTCCTTCCTTTTCGGATTCCCCGAAAAAGGGATCTCCTTTGAGGCTATAAATGGGATGAATGGGGTGGTCGATTGGTTCTTCTACATGTACTACTCATTTATCATGGTTTATGGGACCACGAGAGCCCCACATCTCTTTCCATATTTCATCTTGGATATATTATTAATAAGGGAAATATCACACCAAATGATGGGGTATGGAATCGCTACGCTTTTTCAAACCAACATTAAAATACCATGGCCAATATTCCCTCTCCACATTGGAAGCTATTCTATTTCCAATGCGCAACATGCAAGGAAGGAAGTTGAGACCTTACAAGAGATAATACTGTGATTGGGTGAGCATAAATTCCACGATCCTCATGACCTAGATATCAATCATGTCAAGTATGTTGGCCTCACTCATCCAAATATCCACGTTGTTGATTTTGAGGAGGATAAATTTAAAGGAGTGCTCTCGTACGATGAAGTCCTACACCAGTTTCCTCATGATGTTGTAAAGTGAGAGATTGATCTTGAACACGAAGAATTCAAGAGGGAAACTTTAACCCAATATCAAAAGTTGTTTTAAAAATAACAAGATACATGCAATGAAAAAGAACATGAGAATATCGAAAGCAAAAAACAACTTGAAGAGAAAAGGCTCCAAGTTGAGAAAGATTATCAAATAATACAGACTGAGGAGAAGAACATGATATAACATGAGCATATGGCACATTAGTTTTCTCTGCAAAAGAAGAAATAAGAAGAAGCTAAAAATTTGGCAGAGGACGAGGAAACCAAGAGGCTAGCTAATGAAGCACAAGGTGGGAAACTGGATGAAGAGGAAAAGGCAAAACAATTGGCCTATGAGGTTGAATAAAAGAAGAAAGTTGATGATATTTTGAAGAAGAATTTAAACCATACACTAGGCACTCCATCAACCTCAAACCTAGGCAATGTGAATACACCTCCTCTAGTGTACACCCCCATAAGATCCATACTAGGATATTCCTCACTCTCTTCCCAAACTCACAATTTTGAAGTATTTGTAGTCGCTATCTGAGACTATTACTCCGACAATAGAACTAGAAGCATCAAGAAGATATCGATGAAAATAAAGAGAGGAGAAGAAACCAAGATAAATTCCTATGTAGGAAGAGTATTAGAATGGAAGGTAGGGCTTGATCTAGAAGAGAACGTGGTCCAAGCAACTTCAACTCTCAACACCTTTGTAGGATTAAATTCCTTTTCTTTCCTGGAGGTAACTAATGCCATGAATATTACAAGGAATTGATTAGTTGAGCTCAAAATAGAGGTGAAAGGAATAAAATACCAAGTCGCCATAGATATCCAAGAAGTTGTCAAAGCAGTTGAAGGTATAAATTCAAGTAAGATCAATGGTACCCTATAGGCACAGAGAGACCACTTAAAAAAAGAGTTTTAAAAGTGGATTCAAATCCTACAGGACACCAACAGGAACGAGTTAGAAGTGGAAATACATAAACTCAATACCACTCTATAAAGGACTAGAGCCTTGGCATTTACTAGGGTCCATCAAAGAAAAATCATTGGATACCACCGAGAATTTAGTGAAGGAAAGGAATGAACTCCATAATATTTTGATCAACATATGGGTGGAGTGAAAATAACATCTTAGTTTGTAGAACACTTTGATAGAAACTCGTGGAAGGTATCGAGAAGCGAGCGAGGATTTTGAGGAGATTGTTAATTGACAAGACATGCACTAACCTCCACCTACCTACTTTCCAGTATATTCAAAAATAGAAAGAATCAGGGACCGAATTTGTTTTGACACCAAAAAATCTCTCTTCATGAGTGTCCGCTCCACCCAAGGAGTAGTTGTTGACACATGTGAATAACTATGGAAAGATGCTCATAATCATGTTGCAAGACTTAGAGGGAGGGGTACAACCACTACAGTATATAGATGAAATGACTTTTTAAGAACATCTGTTTTTTCCTACCCTGATCGCCCATAAGATTCAATCCTTTGTGAAAGCCACAGTGGAGAAATTATATCAATAAGTTTCTGCAAAATTTTGTAACAAAGAATAGGTCTTAAAGATATTGCAATCAAGAAAACTGGAAATCATTTTAAATGACCACTCCACTTGGAAATAACACCAAGACCAACAACATGAGCATACCACATCATGATTACTAAATTCCACAATTCTTTCCAGATGTTGTTTTCTTATGATATTGTAATCTATTCTATAATATGAAGAGTCCTTTTGGTGAAATGACCCTAATTTTTATGATTACCAAGAAGAACAATTGTAAGCATTCACCCCTCAATATATAAAGGGAGTGTTTCTCATTTGAAAGGGATTTTGGTTTTAGAAGCTAGTACGACAGTATTTTTATTGCAAGTTAATTTTAATCCAAGAGACATTCTAAATTTGGATATTATGGTACTTATGTGCATGAATGAGATTATTATGTTTATGCATCTCTTTGTTTGTAGTCTATGAATTAGTTGACGAATTATTTCTAAATTAATGCTTACAGTTTGCAGATATCATAGTTTTCAGGATGAGTAGATCGATAGTATACTGTTCTTAAATTTATCAATTCCTTGTTTCTAACAGATTATGCTATTAAATATATGTATCACTTGTGTCATGAATTTATTCTACGCAAGTAATGCACATTATTCATAGTATTCATTTATGTTTCTAGTTTTCTCCTTATCAGGATAACTTAATTTAAATAGTATTATTTTAGGGACTGCATCTTAGAATAATAATCATACCTCTTAGTTCAATTTTATTTAGTTTAGTTTACTTCTCTTATATTATTTTTAATTCATCTGAGAACCTTTGGTTCTCATATTCATATTTATTTAGTATTCTAGTTATTTTTAGTTAATTGGTAAGTAGGCCAAAAGATGGTCAAAAGCGCTACTCCAAACAAGAGTGATTCTAATTGGGACCTTCCATTGGGAGTTTTCCCTCAATTGATTGAATGGATGATTTGATCTCATCAACAAAAATTGTGCTAGAAGGAGGACCATAGAACTGAATGGCTACAAACAAAAGATTGAATTCTTCTTGTTCTTCCCCACAAGTAAGATGTTCCTCCACGACTGATTCCGATCAAATTTACTCCAAACATAATATATTCCCTTTAGAATATATGGTGAATAGTCCAGATAAGGTCAGCACTCACCACATTTTGCCTCACCCTAAAACATATTTCTTGTCTCCTCAACCTCATACCCTAACTATCTCGGAGATCGAAGCCTTAGTCAAGCACTCGACCAAATGAACCAATAGTGCAATGACTAGACAGCTTAGTATATAGACCGAACAATTTCCCTTATATTACTCTCTACCTAAAAATTAGGAATACCTTTGACATACATATCCCTATTTTGTCGACCCTTCCTCCTATCAAGAAAATCGTTTGGTTGGGACCCCTGAATATCATGTCCTTGAAGGTACTTCTAATTTCCCCGAGGTTTCAGAATTTAATATTGAGTATTATATACTCTTCGATGGACCAGGAGGTATTCCACCATCACCTCTTAAGTCACCTCCTCACAACCCCAGAAAGAGTCATAGGAGAATTAGGAAGACAGGGATGGTTCTGAAAGTGAATTCGAAGATAACCCTTATCAGGTCATTGTATATCAGCCCCTAAACATGGTTGAAGAAAATGAAAACCAAAATCCTCCCCCCTACTATCCCTAGTTGTTTGATGATGTGGTCGCTCTACCAGGATTTTAGCATGACATGCCCAGACACCCTGAGAAATTCTTTCCTAAATTTGATCCTGACAAAAAGGATTTAGCTGAGAACCATGTTAGGAAATTCTTGTTGGTTATTATGCTACAAAGAATTCATCACAAAGACATTGTCTGTCTTCTATTTCCCCTTAACCTAGAAGAAAAAGCATCGATGTGGTATTTCTCTCTATAATAAGCCTCCATTCCAAACTAGAGAACTTTCAAAAACTCTTTCCTCTGAAAATTTGGGGAAAACAAAACACCAACCACTCTGGTTCTGAAACTATCAGAGTCAAGATGGATTCGAAAGAATTAGTTACTCATTAAGTTAAATGGTTCCTCACTTTGTTAAAATGAATCCCAAGGGCCTCAAAACTTGTTGAATACGTCGCTATTGAATTTTACACCTCTAGTTTACCTAGTTCCATGGCCATGTATGTAAAAAATTATGAAAAGAGTACTCTAGAAGAGGCTTTCCAATAAGCCCTTAAATTTGAAAAACAAATGTTAAGTTTAAAAGGTAGTTCTAACTTAGAACCATCTAAAGATAAGGGTAAAAGTAAAATCTTAGCATATAAGTCTGGTGAAGATAAAAATCTCTCTGATTTGATGGATATGGAATCTCTTCAAAGAATCATCAAAAATCTATCCAATGACTTGGTTGACCTAAAAAGGGGTAGTGGAGAGGGATCTTCCAATTAGAAAAGGTTTTTTAAGTCCCCCCCAAGAAATATAGTAACACTCTCCCAACCAGCAAAACCACCCCCTCTCAGATGGAAATTATCAATATGGAGGATATTTTCCAAGCCCTTCAAACTTGGGAAACAAAGAATATGACTGGAACCACTGATGATGGAGATGGAGGTCAGAAACAGCAAGAACAACCCCAGGAATCCGACGAGCCAATTGAACAACAATTAAACTCATTTTCGGACATATCTTTCGGAGAAGATGAAGAAGAAGCTGATGTGTGTGTCTCACAAAATGTCATAACCACTAGGAGTTCCACTAAGAATATTCTTGATGGAACCCCTGATACCCCTAATCCTTCTTCTCCCACTACCACTACTCCCAAACAATATTGTCTTTCAACCAATACTACCCCTAATTCATATAAGAATACTTCTTCCAATCCAAAAACAATGGATCAATCAAAGAAATCAAATATTTCTCCCATAGCCTTGGCCAGATTGGAATATGACTTTCTAGAAGATCTAAAGAGAAGAAAAGCCAACATTTATTTCTTTGAACTCATGAAGATTCCACAAATCCAAGAAAATTTCATTAGAACGCTACAAGGTAAAACTTCTCCTAGCTCTAGGGAATAAAACTCTAGAACTAAAAAGGGAATCACCAAGGTAACTTGCCTGACAACTATTCTCCATCTAAAAGTCAAGTCATGACTAATGCATCCTTAACAGGTCAAATATCCAGGTCCAATACCCCTCCTTTTCTCATCACTTTTGAATTCTTCCATAGGGATGTTCATAATTGAATGGTGGACTCAAGAGATTCGTCTAATGTCATGCCCCTTAAATTATGTGAGAATCTTAACATCAAACCCGAACCTTATAACATTAAGATCATCTAGTTAGACATAACTGAAGTTAAGGTGATTGGAGAATTGAAGAAGGTTTTCATGAGGATGTATACTAACTCGAAAGTTCATCAAACCATAGATATAATAGTAGTGGACATTCCAGACAGCTATGACATGCTCTTAAGCCGAGATTGTTCGGCCATGTTAAATGGATACTTTGATATCGACTGGTCCCATTTATGGCTCCCTCTCAATGGTAAAATGAACCAGATTAGGATCGATATAGAAAGGTATATGAAACATGCTTTTACTGACCTGAATGATCTAAATTAATCGATGATGTTCAATCATTCCATTCTTGGGAATTATGCATTTGAAACATTTTTTGGGAAGTTCACAGTTGAACCATCAAAACTCTTGGAATCTGATGAAAAACTGAAATCCTTCATTGAACTCATATTATTGAGTCTAGTTACAATATAGTTGATCAAAATAACAATTCCCCTTATGTACAAACTAACATAGTTTCTAGAAATAAGGTATAAAAATTCACTTACTCTACTAACCTCTTTAAAACAAAAAAATATGAAAATTCAAAAATACCATTTGAAATTAAAAAAAGGTGTTCTTGATATGTGGACATTGTTTTTCGATGGATCAAAGTATTTGTAAGCTGTAGGAGCGGGTTTCATACTAAAATACGTGAAAGTTACTAAAATTATAATTGCATGCAGACTCGAATTTCCTTGCACCAACAATATTTTCAAATATGAATCCCTTGTACAGGGACTTAGAAAGGCAGTTGACTTGAAAGAAGAAAAAATCAAGGTCTTTGGTGATTCTGAAATCATCCTCAGACAGGTACAAAAAACCATTCATTTTATTTCAATTCACCTAAAAAATTATCAGTCTGAGGTCTGGGAGATAATTAAATATTTCACTTCTTTCAATATTAACACCATTCCCGGATATCAGAGTCGGGATTTCGAACTAGAGGAACCGGGACGGAATGAAGCAAGGCAGAAAGCCAACGCGGCTAGGGCCAAAAACCTAGCCACCCCCGGTCTGAATCTCGCTTGCAGGAGCCCGGATACGTCTGGAGCAGCCGACCAAAGCGTCCCTCCAGCGATTCGCAGGACGGAGCGCCCCTCTTTGGTTTACAACGAATAGAACAACCCTCCTTCGCTTTGCACGCGGGTTTTGAGCAGAGGTCGCGCGGTTTTGAGCAGAGGTCGTGCCTCTGCATTTTTTTTGTTCGTAGGTGGCCGCTGTCGTGCCCCAATGGCCCCAAATCCGTCCGCCGAAATGGAAGAAGATACTGTAGACGCATTCCAAGCTTTAGTCCGTGTGGTAAGACCTAATTCCAACCCGTCTATCTCATCTAAATTTGTCAAGAAGATGGAGGAGATCCCTTCGGTGGAGCTATCTCCAGAGGAGCCCTGCAAGATTGCCCTCCTGCTAGCAGAAAATGCCCTCATCGGTAAGTTTATGGGGTTATGGCCCAGCCCCAAAATGGTGGAGGCCTGGATGGATGATCGTTGGAAGTCCCTGATACAGGGAAAAGTCTCTTTATGTGCAGTAGGCAGGGTTTTTTTTCTCTTCAATTTCTCGAGGACAGAGGATCGAGATCTAGTTTTCAGATATGGACCCTATTTCATGGGGGCAAGAGGGTTGTTCTTAGCCCCATGGACACTTGACTTCAATCCCGAAGTCGAAATCACCACAGCCCCTGTTTGGGTTAGACTGCCTCATCTTCCCTTGCATCTTTGGGGGAAAATATCTCTGGAGGACATTGGAAACAAGCTTGGGCATTTCTTGGACAAAATGGAGCCGAAAGGGGATCAGTTTACCTGCGCTCGAATTTGTGTTGAGGTTAACCTCGAGAAAGGCCTTCTAGAAGCTATTAATCTCTCCCTGGGGGACTGGTCCCATATCCAAGAGCTGGACTATGAGCAGATCCCTTTTAAATGCCTCCGGTGCCATGACTACGGTCATTTCACGAAAACCTGCCCCAAAGCCTCTGGGGAGCCGGGACCAGCTAAAGAAGATGATTTTCAACCAGTTTCTAACAGACGTAGGCAGCCTCGGCGAAAGGACCCAACCCAGGCTCCGAAGGCCACTCATTCAGCAGAGGCTACCCTAGAAAATAAAAACAGCTTTGATGCGTTGAAGGAAGATGAATCCTTAGATCCAGAATCAACAACAGTCAAGGCAAATCCGATAGACGAAAACATTCCGGAAACCATGCCTCCAGAGTCAGTTGCAGCAAGAGGTCTGGAGCCCACTGCCCCTGCAGGTCTAGTTGTTTCAATCCCCTCCAGTGGCTCTATGGAATCTCCTGCCATTGAAGCCACTTCAGCTTCGTCTCCACCCCTCACCCGAGGGAGAAAGACCAACAAAGCACGCAGGGAAAAGGAGGCTACCTCCAACATTTCTTTAGGTTCTCAGAAAAAGCTGGATCCCTTTTTTAAGGGGAAAGACTCACCCTCCTAGGTTTAATGCTTTGCTTCTATCTCCTGTTGTGCTCACAGTTTGTGAGAATTTACTCATGTATGCATTGTTTGTCATTCTCTCGACTTAGCTCAAGAAGTAAGTGGGATTGTACTCTCAAGTTTTCCACAAAAAGGTTGGCAGCGAGATCATCAACCTTCTTCCGCTTTGTAACTTTATGATTCTGGTTTGCTAGGAAGTCGATTAATACACTCTAACCGTTCTTGTTAAAAAAAAATATTAACACCATTCCCTGATCGTTGAATTTTGACGCTGATTTTTCAGCAAATGTGGTGTCTAGATTAATACACTTAGATGGATTGATCCCTGACTCCTTCTGTATTGAAATTTTGTATAGACCATCAATTCCAAATAATATCATAATTTGGTGGGTCTTTGATGATGACCAACAACTCATTAATTTATACACCTCAAAGATACCTTGAAGGATTCTATCATAGATGAAGGCCAACATGACATGCTAATAAATACTGATAATAATGATAATTATGAAGCAGTAAATGCAACAGGATTGACCAACAATATTCCCAGGAGTGTGGTCAGACAAGAAAAAATATACGACCTTCAAGACAAATTCAAAAAGTTCACAAAATTCAATACCAATAGCTCATACATTCAGTATGAAACAGTGAACCTGGAATCAAATATTTCTCCTCAAAATGTCAACCTGGGAAAATTTTTATCTCCTGAAGAAAGGAATGCATACATCAAGTTATTCAAAGAATATAAATACATATTCACATGGATGTATGAATACCTCAAGACATATGATACAAATATTATGAAACATTTCATTCGCATGAAATCTCAAACCAAGCCTTTCCAAATAAAGTTGAGGAAGATGCACCCCAGTCTTGAACCTCAAGTCAAAGTAGAGCTAAATAAATTGTTGGCAGCTAGAATAATTTTTCCAGTAAGGAATACACAATGGATATAAAACTTAGTGCCAGTAAGGAAAAATAATGAGGATATCAAGCTTTGTGTTGATTTTAGAGATATAAACTGAGCTTCAGAAAAAGATAACTACACTGTGCCTCCCATGGAACAAATTAAATAATGTGTTTCGGGATTAGAAATACTTTCCCTACTAGATGGATTCTCAGGATATAATCAACTATTAGTAGATCATGAAGACCAAATTAATGCATCTTTCATAACCAATTGTGAAACATATGCCTATATGGATATTCCTTTCAGACTGATAAACTCTGGAGCCACTTTTCAAAGAGCCATGGATACTTCTTTTAGAGGTATGCTAGGAGAATGTGTGGTAGTATACCTATATGAAGTAACCATTTTCCCAAATAATAAATATGACCATATCTCTCACTTTAAGAAGGTATTTGATCGATGCAGTAGATACATAATCTCTCTGAACCACGAGAAATCCATTTTTGTCATGAATGAAGGAAAAATCTCGGGTTTCATTGTCTCCAAACATGGTATGTGTATTGAACCTGAGAGGACCGAAGCAATCACTAATATCCCTCCCCCACACAACAAAAAATATATGCAGTCATTCCTCGAAAGGATAAATTTCATAAGACAATTCATACCCAGTTTTGTTGAGAGAATAAAACCCCTACAAGATATGATAAAAAAAGAATGTTGCATTTAGGTGGGGGTCTAAAGAGAAGGAGTCTTTCGAAAAAATAAAAGAAGATATTATTCAAGCACTGACACTGTTGAGTCCAGACTTTGATCGAGAGTTCATACTCTACAAATTTTCCTTCCATACTTCATTTGTGGTGGTATTAACACAGAAGAACTTGGAATGAGATGAGTTTTCTGTGGATTTTATGATTTCTGGCTGTCAAGGAGATGAGTGGAATTATATTGAAGTTGATAAACAAGCATATGTGGTTTTAAAATCTATCAAACACTTTCGGCCATTCTTACTCAAATATAAAACTAAGGTTATTGTTCCTTACCCGCCTGTTAGGAACCTCCTAGTACAAACAGATTTGGTAGAAAAGAGAGAAATTGTATTACATCTCTACAAGAATATGACCCGAAGATAAAACTTGTGAAGATCATTAAAGGAAAAGGCCTATGGAAACTAGTCGTCGAATTCCCTTGTGTTGAGTCTCATGAAGATGATCTCTACCAAGATTCCAAGCTATTTGAAAAGGAAGTATGTTACATCCCAATCATTTTAGACCCATGTTTCTACGAAATGAGATATTACCTGACTCATGGATCGACTCCACATTATCTGGATGCCAAAAATAAAAGGTCTCTAAGGCTCAAATCCACCCAATATCAGCTGATACAGAGAATTCTGTGCAAAAACAATTATGATGGTGTATTCCTTAGAGGCCTAGAAAAAGGAGATGCTAAGAAAGTCATGTTCAAGCTCCACGATGGAAATATATTACTACCGCACAAAAAATCCTTAGGGAAAGATATTACTATCCCTCCTTATTCAAAGACGCTCATGCATATGCAAGGAAATTCCAACAATTTCAAACCTCAACTGGAAGAGAAAATAAATTTTATTTCCCCTTATAGCCTATCATCATCGAACACCCTTTCCAACAGTTGGGCTTGGAATTTATCAGGGAGATCAATCCAAACTCATCGCAGTTGCATAAATACATATTGAAGACTATTGATTATTTCACCATATGGAGTGGAGCAATCCCTTTGAAAACCATTAATGAAAATCAAGTGATTTATTTCCTTGAGTCACACATCATTATCGGGTTTGGAATTACGGACTTTTTAGTTTTTGATAATGACAAGTATTTTTATTCTCCTAAACTTACTGAATTCACCCTAAAAAAAACATCAAGGTTAAGTACTCAGCAAATTACTACCCACAAGGAAATGGTTTAGTAGAGTCGATTAATAAGAACCTCATTAAAATCCTCAAGAAGAGTGTCAACAATAATCAAAGAAATTGGCATCTTTCTCTTCATAATTCTCTTTGGGATGATAGAGTAACTCCTAAGTAATCCATTAGTAACTCCCCCCTTTTCCTAGTTTACAGGAAGGAAGCAACAGTGTGAACCCATACTTTCCTACCCGCTTTACAATTGGCCCAATCCGTCCAAAATGAGGCATGTCTGGTAATGAAAGAAAGGTTAAACGTGATGCTAAAACTTGAAGAAGAAAGGGAAAAAGATAAGTTGAACTTGACTCAACACCAAGAAATAATTAAAAAATGGTTCGATAAATCAAATGTAGGGAACAAATATTTTCAAGAAGAAGACCTTGCTCAGAAGTCAGACAAAGCTAATGAACTTAAAGGAAAAAACTCCAAATTCAAAAAATTATGGTTAGGCCCTATCTAATCCACCAAAAAATAGATCATGGGAATTTCATGCTTAAAAAATTACATGGATATGAGGAGGAACTCCTTGTCAATGGCCAAATACTGAATAAATACTTCTCCTGATCACCTATGGTGATGTATCTTTATACATAGTAGTTTTTCAGTTGTAGTTTTTATTTTATTTTTCATTTTAATAATTTGACCATTGCTTAAGTTTGTTCCTCCCTTTTTCTTCACCTTTCTAGTTTACAATAACTCCCTCC